>CM052015.1:36316998-36475438 GCA_028476595.1 Obolodiplosis robiniae | reverse complement strand
ATCCCGCATAATTTGAAAGAAGGAGAAAAAACGGAAGAAATTCAACCGAGGTGCATCGAGCCAAGTCGATTACATCGTTACAGGTGACAAATCATAAGCCAGAAACCAGAGAGAAATCGACCTATGGGTCTTTCAAATGATGAAAAGTTGTTCGCGTCGAAGCTTTGCTAAAAAAATGATCGCTCATTTTTGCAGAAAAAGTGAACATGTAGCCACAAAACCATTGGAGAATCGTTGAACGGCCAATTCTGAATGGTTCACAACCATTTATCTGCCAGAAGTATTCCCGTTCTCGAAATGCTTCGAAATTTGAGCGAATACACAAGTGTTTCGATCACCATGGAGACTATTTTGAATTTTGAAAAGCAATATATATATAATATAATAAATCCATTTTTGATGATTACAAATTGCGTTTAACTACCGTTTCTCGACGTTTATTATTCTGTATAATTCCTCGTTATTTACACTTTGACAAAATAGCCCACACTGATATTTCAAGCCATTGCTTGATGATTTGCCAAGGATTACTTGGAAATTTGGAACGATTAGAAATAATACTAAATACTTACACCATCTCTTAGGAAATATCGGACTTATTTGAAATACCAATCCGTATAATTTCATTATTGGATTGATCGTCAACTGATTCAATCGCTCAACTTTAAAGTGAAATTCTCTAAAAAAGCAACTCAATAAAGAAGAGTATATTAAAACAGTTATTATTGCTGTGCAATGGTGATACGTTTGATTTAATTAGTCGAAGCGAATTAAGCGCACCGTTAAGAGGCTTTTCATATTATTAATTCGATTATTGCCAAATATATGATCGCCGTGTTTATTGCGCACTTTTTAAGCAATAGTATTAGTATTTATGTTTATATTTATGTTTATGTTTATGATTGTGTGATTCAATGTGTATCAACCGAACAATTTAGATGATTTGAAATATTAAAAATGTAATAAAATGCTTCTAGAAGGGTGCCTATGTGTAAAAATTGTATACATCTTGAATGAAAAAGTAGTCACTTCATTCGCCCAAAATAAAAATCATCTAGCGCTAACATTTGCCGAAAAAGAATTGTCATTAAAAGAGTTGATAAAATTTATACTTTTTCATCTAAAGGCTAGAATACAAATGTAAAATAGCTTTGCTATAAGAACATAACCAACATAAACAGTAATATAAGAAAATATGCAATATGTTTGCTGCTGTTTCTTCTAATAATGGTTTTGTTTTCTTTTGTTTTAGGTTTGCATCCGAATTTTTGTTGGTTTTGTCTCAATCTGGGTGTGTTTTTGATGTGTAAGTGTTGTGTGAAAAAAAACGTTTTTGGAAAAAAGTGTATTGTTTTTCTTTTTCTAGCAATCATGTATAAAGTAAATGGATTTTAAACACTATATAGTCTTACGTCTTTTTGCTTTTTCTTTCGCCCATATTGTGGCTGAAAAATGCGGAAAAAGAGGTTTCATCAACAACAATCGATATACAGAGGCAGGCTGACTACAGAGTGCGCCTTGCCTAGGAAGTTTATATTTTCTGTACTATTTCTCGAAGCTTGCAATACGAAATAATCAAAAATTATATTTTGTATATTTGAATCTAGATAGGCCATACTTTTTAATGAAAACAACAATGAAAATATCTATGTTTTGATCATACTAATCGAGTCCGGCCGGGCTCGATTTTTCATGATGGAAAGGAGTATTAAAGTGCATTTTTTGAACGAGCAAGAATAATGAAGACTATTGACATTGAAGACATTATGTACCATCATTATTCTATCTCATGTTGGTGACATGTGTCTGTGTATTTTGGGTTGGGACGGTTCTCTTCGTGTTGGGTACTTTTAAAAAAATTAGCGGATTTTAATTTGTAAGAATCATAATTTTGACCCTTGATCAAGTCAACCCGAAAACAATGTTCTTAAAATTCTAAGAATATTCAATAAAACCCATGAATTCGTCAGAAACTTTTCTTAACATTTTAAATACTTCATCCCTTAATGAATTGGGTGCACACAACTTTGCTTAGCTCGACTAAAATTCCAGAATTAAAAAAAAGCATAGTAAATCAATTTAATTGTCTTTTTAATTTTAGTCCAATTCAAGGTCAGGATTTCATTGAAATCTTTTAATTTCAATAATTTCAAGCCAACAATTATGTTCAGTAGATGGTTTCAGCGCAAGTGAGCATTTAAAATTAAGAATTTCGATTCAAAGATTGTTTTGATTAGAAAATCATCGGTAAATAGGGGTTTGATTGTGCTTTGAACGGTACAACACATTCATACTATTGAAATTGAATATTGCTATTGGCAACAAAAGCGACACAACAAGCGACAAAATAGTCGTTGTCGCACGGAAATGCCAGCGTCACCATGTCACGCCATTTCTGAGACTGTTTCGGTATTGTTCCTTTAATGAAAATCGATCAAATAAAATGTCATGAATCCTTTATTGTCAAAGGTCTTTGAATGTAAAGTTCGTTAATACCCCGAATAAATACAAAAATGCACGATTGAAAGGCGTGCACAATTTAATGTGAATTGTCTGCTTCAAATGATCATGCACTTTTCACATGGACCCCATATGTTCTATTTATGTCAGTGTTCAGATATAGCTATACTATATAATGTTAATCAAGTTTGAAAAATAGACCCTTCTATGATTTATTAAATCCAAACCATTCGAAATTATGATAAATATTTATCTCGCTTTTGTTCTCACAAAGCTTCATCTCACTTTTGTTATGGACTGTATGTATCTCGGTTTTACTGAAAGAGAAAAAAATTTCTCACTCACTTGGGATTTTTTTTAGCATGTTTTCGCCCTCGAATTTATTTTATTACGGGTTTGCACGGGAGTTTCTTTCCACGTTTGTTATCATTTATGCCAAATGTTCATTTCTATTGATAAGGTCGATTCAACTGATAGTAGTTATGCTATCAATATATGTATTAGGGCTCTATTATCTACTGTATTAGAGCTGCAAATACTTGAAAAGGGTTTGCGATATCTTGTATGGATAAACTTAAAAAGTTCTATATCCAATTAAATATATGTCATATACGGCAAATAATAATTCACAATCATTTAACCATTATGACTGCACAATTCGAGACGAATTAATGGCTAGTTTTGTGATCAAATTCGTTAGCAAGACATCATTGAAATTCTCATTATTGTTTAAATGAAATCATTGAAAATATTTCGGATAATTTGTTCCAAAATATTTCGGTAAATAACACATTTCGTTGTAAGGATTTTGTTAGCAAATGCAAATATAAAAATAAAGTAAATACAAAATAGCATGTAATATGAATTTCAATGGAACCTATGTATTTTTGTAGAATGTGCAAATGAGTATGAATTTTGAAGAGCAGAAAAACTACAATATAAGATTGTTGGTAACAGAAAATGGTTTTTCCTGATTGAAATACATAATTTTTTTGAAAAGCAAACAAAAAGGTGAAACATATGATCAACAACCAACAAGCCAATTTTAACAAATATACACATATAAGCTGAGATAAATTTTGCATGTACCAAAACATCAATTCAATGCCAATTTGAGGTACTCATCGAATTAAGGGTGCATTGATCAATTCAATTTGGAAAAAATCTAGCCTAATTTGTGGAATGAAGATAACGTGTCCAATTTGTCAACCTGCGCTCCAAGGGATTCACACCTTTTTGTGTGCTGTTATTTGTATAGCTGGAATAGTTTCTTTTTATGCAAAGTGTTTCACTTGTCTTTGAATCTTCTTTGTACATGGAAGTGGAGAAGGTGTCTAGTTTGCCTAGACAACAGGACATAAGTAGTTCAGAATCTATATTAGCTCTTCTCAAGAACCTTTTTAATCTGTTCAACTTGTATATTTCCAAATTAGACGTTTCACAAATATCTTGTAATTCAAAAAATTTCGAAGGAAAGAAAATCTTCACATAAACTGCATACAACTTTAAAGCTATTGATATGAAATTGCAGCTTGTGGCAACTTTCAGTCAGCGCGATCAAATTACTGTTAAGTAAAAGGATAATAGAATTTTCAATATTTAGTCAATATTGTGAAAAAATTTGTCTCTCTCAAAAATCATATTTTCAGTTGTATTGAAAGAGACGAACTTTTTGGGCATAGCGTGCGTAGAAGAAGCGGGGATAATCTTATAAGCTCATCAACAAAATTTTCAGAAGTTTGCGGAGGCACACAGAATGACGCCAACTTGAGTTGATTTTCTGAACCAATCTTCAGTTTTGATTTGTCTGTAATAAGGAGCTTCACTCCAAAATCATTTTTATTTGAGATTCCTTAGAAAAATGTTGAACAATTACTATTATTGCTGTGTTTTTGATAATTTAATGCAAAAAGGAAGATTAAAATTGCGTAAACACAGCAAAGAATTAACAAATATTGCACTAATTTAGTTAAACGAAGATCCTGTACTGTGTTAATATATTCGCAGTAGCGATTTGCACCGATACAGAATACAATACACATATTTTACGTATTTCGCGTTAAATTTTGACGTTTTGTACTTGAAATTAGGACAGTGAACACAACAAAGTTTGGACAGCATATGGTGTGAAATTTTGGATTCCTAAATGGAAGTTGACAAAGAACAATTTTTTTTTTTTTAATATAAAAATGAGATGAAACAACATAAAATTTAATGGATTGAATTCAAAAATCAGGGCAGCGAAACGACCATACAAACGCTGTAAACTACGTAGTAAACTACGCCATGTATTTTGCATTGCGTAGTCTGGGCGCGTAGTTTCTTCGCCTCGTTCCCCCGTCAAAAATGAAATACATACAAACACGTGGTGAAAAATATGTGAATAACAACTAAACGAACATTTATAAACGTATTTTTCCGATTCGATTATCCGACACAAGTTTTTTTTTTTTTTTTCTTAGGTATCACATCAAATTTTCTCATACACAATTGAAAGACATCTTGTGACGGCAATAAATCGAATCGAATAAATTATTCTTCATATCACCACCATCATCATTATCGTCACACAAAATAAAAGTATAGCATCAAATATATGCATACATATTAAGATTATAAGAAAAATGACTCAGCTCATCCCTCATTGAGCTGCAAAATTAATTTAAAACACTCCGCAAAATTAGCCCCTATGGATGAAAGTGGCAATAATCATTTCACCTAATTCAGTGGCTAGTGTATTGCGTTGGGTATTGTAATTGTTAATGAGCACGCGGCTTCGATTACTTGGTAGTGTGAAGTATTTGTATTTAAAAGTTTCATACACAACATGAACGCCTCGCGTATTCACTTTTGAATTCGTTCATATAAACACCAATAAAATAAATCGATCTATATTCAACAATATTCACTGTATCGTTCATAGTTTATTGATGAATACAGATAGATGTAATGAATTGAAGCTTGTATGATCTCCTCTGAATTATAGATTGATTTGCTAAATTTAAAAAAAAATATTGAAATAGTCATTGTGTATGGTCATGTGACTGTGTTAGTGAGCTACGTCTATGCTACACACAGAAGGGCGCAACGACGATACAAACGCGGTAGGGTGCATAGTAGACTACGCCATGTATTTTTCATAGCGTATTTAGGGCGCGTAGTCTCGTCGTTGCGCTTCCTTGGCTACACACACAGTTCATTGCCACTGTTCACGGAGTTCGTTTCCGCATAGATCCAATCTGACTGCGATCGGATTATTCCTTTTGCATGAAACTATTTCTACACTGAACTGTAAATACTAGGCCTTTTCATCGACCAACCGAATAAATCTGTAAGTGATGAAATACGCTAATCTTTATTATTGAATAAGTTAGGTTCATTGATGAACGTATTTCTTCAAAAAAAATATTGTTGAAATTAAATAATAGTTTTGAAAAAGAGATTAATTGAATATTGCAACACAAATTGATTTCTAATCGATTGTTTTTTTTATTTTTTTATTATTACGAAACCTACATTTTTGCCAATACGTGTTCAAAGCAAGCTCAGAACATGCTGGTCAGAGACCCAATACGGCATAAATTCCGCCCATGGTGCGTCTTTTGCAAAGAGAGTACAGTCAGGGGAGGGATAGTATTAAAGTGAAGCTTTAGTGCTAGAATTGGTTCCGGAAAACCATGGCAAAACCGGCCTGGCTCTGGAGAGCCAGGGGAAAATACAATAATAATTTTTGCAATTAAAATACGTTAACATCAATGAATAAGCAGATGAAAATGAAAATGAAAAATAATATACTAGTACTAAATTATAACTAATTAATTGACAAGAAATCTCAGGACATCAATCCGAGAATTCGCGACATGAGTAAATTTAAGATGATAAATACGATTCATTGACCAGCACAGATGCTTTAAGCTATTTTTAAACGATATCAAAGATTTCGAATTTCTAATATCAACCGGTATACTATTCCAAAAATTTATTGCCGAAAATCTGAATGCACGGGTATCAAATGCAGTACGCGGATTGAAATTTACACGAAGGTCGTCGGGATACCGCAACGATTCAGCGTTTTTTACGAACATGTGATTCAGATACCCGGGTGAACAATTTGACAACTGCTTGAACATCAAGATCGCCGAATGCAGTTTAGCTCTGCTTTCAGGGGTCAATCCATTCAGACGCTCACGATATTCAGTTACATGAACATTACGTTTTAATCCGTAAACGTATCTGATCTTGTCGTTATCAGCGACGAGATCACGATGTGTTTGATTTTGAGTGCTGTGTGCTCCCCAACCATATGTAACTACATCACCATTGTCCATTATGCGATCAATCAGCGCTGCAGCCATATCACGTTTGATATAGTTGGGTATAAAATGCTTTGTGTGGCGTATACGATTCAAAACACCATTCTCTTTTTGCAATTTACACTTGTCATGTTCTTGAAAAGTAAGATTTTCGTCAAAAATAACACCAAGGTTTTTGATTGACTTACAGAATTCAAGTTTTTCATCACCTATTTTCACATCATTGATCATATCAAAATTCAACCGACCCGTTTGATATTTAGAACCGATAACCATCACTTTCGATTTTAAACCATTCAATTTCATACCGCGACGTTTAATAAAATCATTCAACTTATTGAGATCGGAGTTTACTTTATCAATCCCGCTATTAATTTGATTAAAATCGACTTCAAGATGTGCTTGACAATCATCCGCGAACAAAATTGGTCGATGAAAAGGCCTATGTATCTTCGAAAATCGATGAAATTCGTATTTTCAACGATTTTCGATTACCAAATGATAGTATTTTTAGTTTAGTGTATGACAAGAATATGCATGAATATAGGTGAAATAATGCCAATGTGTTGATATTTTGCAAAAGTACGATAATATTATTTCATAAATGTCATTTTGTATGTGCAATGTGCATTTTATCATTTACCGCTCGATGACTTGGATTTGACGATTTATTTTGCTTTATGTGACTAATAATGATAATGATTAACATGTTGTAATAGTAATATTCCTAATATTTCTAAAGGATTTTCTGGTGTACAGTACAATTCAGATACTTATTACACCGGTTCTGTATATCTCATATTTTTATTTTTAATGATAACACACATAAATTAATATATTATTAGTCGCATATAATAACTAAACACATAAAAGAGAAGAGGAATTATGTATAATATTGCATTTTCTGTTTCATTGTACACACAGTTACAGTAGAAAGAGAGTACACAGAATTATGTATTGATACACAGATACAGAGATAGAAAGAGTTGAAATAATATAGATGCTTACTACCTCTCCTTCGGCTCTTTTCCTTTCCAACTCTTTAAATTTACGATGTTCCTCAGCAATACGACCTTGGATTACGACTAATGATTCGCGGGTGAAGGGACGGAACAAGCAACGTTCTTCCTCAGATATTGAACTTAAATCGTCTATCATTTTCTATAACCAACCCAATAAATAAGGAGCCTTATTCCAACCAAGGCCTGAAATTGAGAATAAAGCTAAAATTAGCATGCTCATTCTGCAAGGTTTGAACATGATTATGGAAATTTTAGGTAAATTGATACAATAAATATTAATATGCATCAAATGAAAAAGTTATGCGCGACAGATGGAATGCCGCTTTTGTCATCCGAAAACTTCTGAAAATCATTTTTCTTTTCTTTCAGACGAATATTCATTTCCAGAAAAACTTAATTTGTTCATTTAGATAGAAAGAAGTGATCTATTCACAGCAAAACTTATAAGAAGAGCATGATTTTTCTCATCAATAAAATAATGAATATATAATACATATAATTTATTTGGAATAAAAAATTCCTTAACTCGATCTCAAGTAAAATAAATTCGCGCAATTTCAACAAATTGACTGCAAACTAACCTTGGTATATGAACTTAACACTTTTAAGCTACACAATGCTGCAGAGTTTTAGCTCCAATTTTCTATTGCTTATTTTGTGTTAGCATAGGGGCCCTCTGTTCCAAAAAGCCCAAGAATTTGACCGATTTAAGCAGCGTTCCCGAGATGTGGCCCAAATGTGAAAAAAGTCAATTTTTGCTACTTTGCCCCATATTTCGGACCAAAGCTCGAAAACCGTATGAAATACCCAAGTAAATATCCAAATAAATGGACCGGTTTTTGGAAAGGTGGCGATCATGCGCAAATTTTATTAAGTGCCTACACGCCATCGTGAGTCTACGATTATGGCTGCTGCACGGTCGCCAACTTTCCAAAACCGATCCATTTATTTGGATATTTTATGGGGTTTTCGAGTTATGTCCCGAAATATGGGACAAAGCGGAATTGCATGGAATTCCTGAAAAATCGCAGTCGTTGCTCTGAAACTTCTACAATTGTCGTCCGATCGTAGACTTCTGGGGATTTGAATGTTCGTTACGATGGCGTCAAAAGTAGTAGTTCTGAAATTGGGATAATCTCAACTGGTTGTTGAGATCTGGGTCGGTGAGTGGGTGAAAGTGGCGGAAAAAATCAGCGAGAGATGATCTTTTTGACCCCATAGCAGCCACAAATGAAGACTTACGACGGCGTATAGGCACTTAAACTTGCACACGGTCGCCACCTTTCCAAAACTTTTCTATTTACCTGGGTATCTCATACGGTTTTCGAGCTTTGGTCCGAAATATGGGGCAAAGTAGCAAAAATTGACTTTTTTCACATTTTCGGCCATATCTCGGGAACGCTGCTTACATCGGTAAAACTCTTGGGCTTTTTGGAACGGCGGGGCCCTATGCTAACACAAAATAAGCAAGAGAAAATCGGAGTATGAAAAAAAAAAAAAAAATTGCAGCATTGTGCTATTGGAGGAAATGCGACAAACCACCGAACTATGCGTCGATTTTTCTCTCGATGTTTTGCCGACGGTCGACAAATTCGCACAACAATAGCCAAAAGAATCAGTTGCGTTTGTTGATGATGGAGCGCACAATTGTTTTTTATTTTTTCAAACTGAAGCTCCGAAATGCATTGAAGTTAAGTTTATTTTATTAAAATTACGCAAGCAGTTTTCATGTGAGATCAAGTTGAGCTCTTTTATTATTAATAGATGTATTGTATCTCATACCGTTCAATTCAATAACTTAGTGTTATAAAATTAGAAACTAGATTTTCTTATTACCTGCTAACAATGGTGTATTGAAGGGGCACGAAGCAGGCCCCCACTTATGTGTGGGAACAACGGCTGGCTCGGGCCCCACGAGCAAACTACATGATGAAACCACGTATGAAGAAAATAAAATTAAGACATGTTTTTTTTCAATTATTATCACCATTAAAGTGATTTTAGAAATATCAACCTGTCGTTCGAGTAGCAATCAGGTTCACAGCAAATTTAGTCACAGCAGTTACACGACAACAACTGAGACTCGATACAATCCAGTGGTCAGCAGTTTTTCTCATGACCGCCCTGAAATAGAAGAAGGTACCTCAAGCCCCCAGGTGATAGGAGTGCAATATAGCCTCAACATTGCTTACATGTAGTACACGAATTTTGTTGGAGTTGAATATCAACTATGTCCGAGGCGTCATGATGAATAGAAGCCGTTGTTTCTAAGTCGAAATTAAGTCGGGGGACAGTTACTGAAATCAAGAATAATCAAAATTAAATTCTACAATGCAATATTCAATATTATTATATGTCAAACATATATTTGTCATTCGTTTACGATTATTTGATAAGTATATAAACCAATGGGATTGTAACAACCATGCATTCTATTTGAAACCAAACGAAAGCGCCGGTATTGACACTGTATGTATAGAGATCATAGAAATAACGTTATTTGTAGCATGTCCTGCTAATTTGATCGTCTATTTTCGCATTTTATTTTTTTAAGGTCCTTTCATATTTTTTCTGTGCGGTAAGGGGTACAGAAACCAACATTTTATTACTTTCTTTAAATTTTATAATTCTGATTTTTCACGATAAAACTTGGTCGCATAAAATTTCAAGTCAATCAGATGAGATTCGTAACAACCTTCAAAAACAACAACACCAACAGCCATGCAATTAGTAAGCAAACGACATATGTACAAAAAAAATGTGGATCAAAAAACCGTCAAGAAAGCGCACTTACGTTGTGTATTTTTGCCAGTTAAAAGTGGTTAAAAGTATGATTTCGTGACGTTTCTCTAATCCAAATTTGTTCGTCCATTTTACGTTTGTTAACTAATTGCATTGATTTCCATGTATTCTGTTACACAAAATTTGATATCAAAATTTTTGTGTTTTGTCTTTGCATGCGGAACGGGAGTTTACCCCCGAAAGAGGTTTTTTATTTTATACCTATCAATTGTTTTGCTTGCTTGAATTTTAGAATGGATTGCAGTTTCCCTTCCGCCGATAGTAATCTTTGCGCCATGGGAGAGGAGATAACATGCTTTTCATTGCATCACATTCAATTGATGTATCGATTTTATACCAAGATACCATAGCCCGTTTGCACGTTGCATTGCATGTGTATTTAAAGATAATTGTTGAAGAAAAGTCATTTTTTTACAATTCGTGAAGGTTTGGTAGGGCTCTTACACAAATCTTGCATAGATTGTTACCTCAAATCATTACTGAATTTCCATTATATTCAAAATAAACGCATTTTAACTGCATTTGGGATGCGAAAATTTTCATTTCGATCGCCATATCTCGTTAACCAGCATTTTATCAATTATGAAAAATACCACAAATTTTCGTTAGCTCAGTTTTCGAGATGTTTGACCAAATGTGTATGGCCAAAGTCAACTTTTTTGGTTTTTCCCCATCATTCCAAAGTGACTAAAATTATTATTATACAATAGATGAAATAAATAGCCTCCAACGATATGTCTATGTTATCTGTAATTTGAATAGTGCGGTCAAAGTGGCCGTTTGAATAATGGATCTGATCAGAAAGTGTCAGAACAAATAAAATTCATATATTTTGAATAGCTTTTAGTCCTGAAAGTTTCTGTTGGATATTTAAAGGGTAACCTCCGGGCAAACAAACAAACAAACAAAGATTCCAAATCGTCATCATGGGAGCTTATAAGGAAAAAATTTAAACTGTCATAACTTTTGAACGGCTTGTCCAATTTTGATGATTAAGGTACCGACCGGGGGTTTAAAGACGCATATTGTGGATATTTCAAATACTTGCCTTAAATATCCGCAATATATGAATTTATGCTAAATATTCAATTCTATTTATTTGAGTTCCGAGCCACTGGGGTTTTTAGAGTAGTGATTAATGTAAATACAGTGTAAATAAATTTAATATAAGGTTAAAAATGTAAAACTACCATCTGTGTCAACTTGTATATGAAAATGTGTTGTTTTGTTAGTTCTTCTTATGGTGAAAAAACCCTAGAGGCTGTTCAGTATATGTTATCGTTTATGAGTTCACAAAAAATTATAAATTTGGTGTTCAGATACAAGAAAATATGACAATTTCTATCACTTTTTGTGACATCTTCATCAAGAGATCAAACTTGATGTTCGAATTTTGTCGCCTCATTTGCCGTAACTTTTCCATGGGGACACAAGTTATACCAAAACGGTAAACGAAATAAATGAATTAAATTGTTAAATGGTACAAAATCAATGGTACACGTAGTAGACTTGCTATGTATTCTGCATAGCGTAGTCAGTACACGTAGTCAAATCGCTGCACTGACTTGACTATTTGGTGACTGCCAATCTGTTATTGCTGCTCGAAAAGAAATGTTGTATTTTTTATTTAAATACAATAGCAAGTTTGCAAGGATTGTCAAAATTTCTATACTCCAGAACGAAAAATGCTCCAAAATACTTTAGCTTGATTTTGTACCTTAAAATTTAACATTCCATCGACCAACAGATAGGCCGACTGATGCAGCAACCGACGGTTCTGTGTGCAATCAAACGCAGAAGCACTGCTCCATACACTGGAAAGCAACGCCAACAAAAAAAAAAAAAAATTGAAATAAAACCCAGAGCAATGATATCATGCACTCAAACAGCCCGCACGAAACGATTCAAATCCATGAAATATCATAATACGCCAACAAAGTTCCTTGCAAATGTTCTCTTTGCCAGATGCACGAATATGATTTTAACAATTAAGATGTACAATTCTAGGAGAATTTATATTACAAATATAGATAAATATTTATAATATAAGTGCATAAATTCAATAGGTTCTCAAATACATGAATATCTGTGTATTTTCGTGAATAATAATCACTTATTTTCAATAGAACATCCGTGTGACAGATATACTCATACATGAATAATCAAAATATACTATATACACCATTTACTAACATATATTCATATATTTGTTGGAAATTTGTGTTGAATATTACACACCAGTAACCCTGCAGGCAAATTGTTCGGATTTTCCGAACCTAGAATCCAAGGAAAGTTACATGGATTTCCAAATATTTTTCATATGAAAAGGTGGCGTTTTTATTCCACCTTCAAAACGCTGATTCGACAGTTCGGAAATACTTTGAATGTATCCAATGGATTTTCCATATATTTCTTCCTCACAAAATTCCAAACGTTCGTGGAATTCGAGTCGAAAAGAATCCAAACATTTTTCCCAACATTGAACGCTTTGAACTTTTATAACGACTTCTAATATTTTGTGTTTTTCCACAAATAAATTTAACAAAACAAAACTGAAATATGAATGAGTACCCATTAACTCGGTAAGTGTAAGTGCACCGAGTGGGCTATTATCTATACACTAAGTCATAAACGTTCAAAGCGTTCAATGTTGGAAAACATTTTCGGATTCTTTTCGACTCGAAATCCATGAACGTTTTGAATTTTGTGCGGAAGAAACATATGGAAAATATCCAATGGATATTCAAAGTATTTCCGAACAGTCAAATCAGCGTTTGGAAGATGGAATAAAAACGCCACCTTCTCATAAGAAAAATATTTGGAAATCCGTGTTATTTTCCTTATATATTTGGAATATTTACCAAAACATTTCGGAATATTTCCACAATTGCTCGAAATTTGTTGTCCGCAGGGAAATTTATACCATTGAATAGGTACTATAAAATACATAAAATTAAGTGTTAGGTCCCTTGATGAGCTAAATACGGAGTAGAACAAATTTTCGGGTAAAATGTGCACTTCAGCTCCATATCGGGCAACATATGTTCGTTAAAATTTGAATTTTATATTGCATTGTTAGTTGATATTATCCGATACGTGTATTTAAGAGCTAAAGTACGAATGCATGAAAATATGTGCAATACTGTGTTCAGCTCACAGCTCGTTGTACACGTAATTCAATGATTTTAAGACAACATACCATCAGTATTCAATGTATCAAAGTATAGTATAAAATTCAAAGAAAGTAAATCATCACGAAAAATTTAGAATACAGCTTCAAATGTTATTTTCAGCTATTTGTTTGATAATCACTTTGTCTATGAGGTTGCATATACAATGGCTGTACTCTAGACAGTACATTAGAGTTTACGCCGATTTTTGACAATAGGATCAACATATATATTTCAGAAGCGCATAAAATAAAGTCTATCATTCACCAAACATTTTTAAAAAACTAAATAATCTCGCGATTAAAATCGTGTTTTTCAAAATCTTCTTCGTCCAAAATGAGTGACTCTTCTATACAAAACTTCTGACGCTTTCTCCCAAAAGAATTTGTAAATCTGAAAGTTTCATAATGACACAATATGAAATAAATAAAGTAAAGCCAAAATTTACGAAAATTGTGCCGATAGGGAAATCGTACCAAAGTTTGTCGATTATACGTCCAACAAGAAAAACAAAAAATACGACTAACAATCAACAAAATCAGGCCAAAACGAAAATCGTGTTAAAATTTCACAAAATCGTACTAACAATTACCAAATCCGGGCTTAACAATATTTTAACTTTTTCACTAAATTTTGAACAAAGATCAATTAATAATCTAAAACAAATTCATATGGTTTTATTCGTTTTCAAATTGATCATTTTGAAGATAATGAAATTAAATAATAAACCTTAATAAGGACATTTTGAAACGTTTTGATTTTTTTATATGTTATTTTGTGTTCATTTTGAGTTAAATATGGAAAGGAAGATTTTAAGTTTTAATCATATTTTTCCAATTTGGGGGTTCCATGTTTTCGAAATGATTTAAACATCTCTTCCTGAAATTTCAGCATTTGTTGCCATGAAATATACATAATTATTCGATTTCTTATACACTTATTGCTTTTGTCATTTTTATTATCTTATTCATTATTCGTTTTTATTCACGAATAAGTTTAAATAATAATTCGTTAATTACTCAATAAGTTGTAATAATTATTACTTCTTATTCGTTTTCTATTCTTCTTATTCGTTTTTTTATTAATTTTTTATTCGATTTTTTATTAGATTTTCATTCATCTCTTTATTCAAATTTTATTACTCTCTTTTTTCAGTGGAAAAGTAATATAAAAACGCATTTTTGGCTCAACTCAAAACATAGAAGTATATATTTCTTTTCGCCCGCTTTTTTATCGTTAAACAGTATACATTTTACAAGGTTTCCGATATTTTGTAAATTTTTCTATTAAAATCGAATTAAATGCTTATTTTATAAGAATTCTTCTGAAAGTAACTTGACAAAATTACTAATGACAAAAGATGTTGGTAATATGCCATTGAAAGTATGTTACCGATTAAATTTGTACGAATCGATTTGAAATAAAGTTTTTCTTGTTCATAATATTCCAATGAAACTCAAATATTCACCACTGAAAGCAACTCAAAGATATATTTCAAACACAAACAGTAGTCTTTTTTGAGTGGGTGAAGACCATTGCATAGCGCATTGTATAGTCTCATGCCCAGCTAATTCTCATAAAAAATGCACAAAATATCGAAAACCTCGAGAAATTCATCCTATTTAATGATGAAAAACTATTATTCGTTATTATTTATTAGTTACACCTATAGTAAAATCGAAATTTCCAACCATTTTTGAATAGAGGTTGGAGAATGCGATTTTAAAACCGCTGTCCGTACTTTTCACAAATACTTTATTTTCTGTAACCCAAAAATCCCTCAGCAGTAATTCCATATAATTGCATCTGATGCCACATAATTCAGTAAACTGTTAAGCTTCAAATTCGCTTTAATTCCCATTCTTCGTCAAAGCAACAGAGAAACAGAGAATGCAAAGTGTAGTTTTATTTGGCATTAGATGGAATCATATGGAATGAATGCTGCATTCTTTTGAATTATTCTTGCGTTAGAATGAATATTCTAGTTATATAATATTTCTGCTCTGCACCTTGCCGATTGCAGTACTGAGGCTTTGTTTGAATTTGATTGGTCTGAATTGTCCGCAGCAACCCCTTGCAAACACTTGCAGAAGTCGACGATATTTCTGATTATCATTTCCATCAAACTGAGCACGTTACGTGAATCTAAGCTCTTTGCACGACGTATTCTTATGTCGCGACGTAGTTTTTCTGTTGATTTTAATAGAACAGTTTGGATTTTTCATTTTTTTCACAAACGAATGCTTGCTGTAAAGCGTAGAAGCTGCTTATAGTTTTGACTATTTTCTAGCCATCGCATAGCTTCATTTGCTTTGAAAATACGTTAAAGTCAACCAACGTTTTTTTGCTGCTGACGAGAACGTAATCGGTCGTGTTTGGCGAATGTATATGTTTTACTAACTGGGCGAATTATTTGCCTGCTCTTCTAGTACCGGATTTTCGTAAATTTGCACGATCTTGAAATTTTTTCTATGTACGTGCGGAAAAGAAATACATTTTTTATCTTTCCTCAAACTTATTTTATCAAATATATGAAAAATTTTCATTTTTCCGCATGGTTGCTTCTTCTTATTCGCACAATATATGACACACGACAATCAAATGTCGTTTAGTTATTCCAATAACATTGTATGCTAATATATTCATTCGCTCTCACAATCACACACAACTAAGAGGCTGTGTGAGGGTCAGCTGTTTTTACGTGGTCAAGTTTACAACATTGAATCGTCACTGACATAACATTAAACGCATCCATTGTTTGCGAAGAAGAAGCAGAAGCAGTATGAATTTTGACTTTTGCCCCCACATGATCTCACCCATTCATTTAATCTAGTGCACGGAAGAAATATGCGCCCTAGAATCTATGACAACAAAGAAGGATAAAGTGTAAGTTTATCTCACTTATGCAAAAATATAAGATGCAAAATCGGTGTTTGACACTTTGTAGTACATGTAACATTTCACTCGTTCAATGATTTGGTATGAAATGTAAAAAACAACTACTTTTCAAGAATGTATGCCGAACTTGGGTTAAACTAAGAATTTATCGTATGTTGTCATAGATTCAAGCGTGTGTCTTTTATGTGTCTATGCCAATCTGTTTATTCCATGGTAGAACATTTGACAAAATTTTCGTGATCGGTATGTTAGATACGTAATATAAGAATAAAATCAATTTGTTCACATATTATGAGTGCTCTACATGTAATTTACATTTAAGATGTATGCGTTTGTGTGTTCATTGTAAATACAGGAATTAGTCAATATTCGATTCAGAATTCCATATCGACTGGTCATTATACGCGTGAAAGGCTTTCAAAATTTAACAAACGCAAGTCAAACTTAGACAAATCAATTCGCCACTTCGCCAAATTTCATTGTTTCATTGTCTCACTTTTTTGCACATTTTCCGACAGTCTACGGGTTCACAGGTTATGTTTATTTCTTATCGTATCATCATGTAACTATGAGAATATGTCACACAAAATTTTGAGTCATTACGATGAGATTTAGGATTAATTAATACAGCGAATCCGCCGTGTCATGTTTGCGTATGTATTGGTATTTGGTTTAAACTCACAACCCAATAGGGATGATACATTTTTCAATAGGGATTACTCAGCTCCTGTCAAATAAATTATTTACTTCATGCTGTCAAAATATTCAGTATACATTACCATTTTACCATGCATCGTTTCACGCTTCCCGATCGTTTGAAAATTATTAAAAAATACTACGGAAATTCCGGCTCAGTTGTCCGTGATTTTAGTCGTGAACTAGGTTGTCATCATCACTTCAATACCCAAGTCATTCGTCGCACTGTGGAAAAGTTTGAGCGTGGGTACACTTTCTTGGACCTTAAGCCACCAACCAGAGCAAGATCTGGTCGAAGCGAAGAAAACATAGACGCCGTAGCGGTCAGTCTTGAGGATGACCCTCAACAAATGATTCGGCATCGTTCCGAGCGATACCGAACGATTTTAACCGATTTTCTATGGTCAGAACTTGACAACGTCGATATCAGCGAGATGTGGTTCCAACAAGACGGCGCTACGTGCCACACAAGCAACGAAACAATGAATTTGCTGGAAGAGAAATTCGGTGAGTGGACTATCTCGCGTAAAGGTTTTGTGAATTGGCCGTCGCGATCATGCGATTCGACTTCTCTCGACTTCTTTCTTTGGGGGTACGTCAAGTCGTTGGTCTATACCAACAAGCCAGCCACTTTAGAAGCTCTTGAGGCCAATATTAGAGACGCCATTGCTGGGATAACGCCGCAGATATTGGACAGGGTCATCAAAAATTGGGCCGACCGTATGATGAGCTGCAAACGTAGTCGAGGTCGTCATTTGAATGAAGTCTTGTTTCATACATAATGGCATAAATGTAGCTTCAAAATAAAGCCAAAATCAATTTGATATCTCAAGCCATTTTTGTTTTATTTAATTCTTTTTTCTATCAATCTTATTGGGTCACCCTTTATTAGCCATTGTTGATATTGACTTTGAATTATTATTTTAATAATGAAAAAAACTACAAAAGCTCGTGAAAATATAGATTCTTGTAGTGAAATGAAATACAGCAACTTTTTTTCCCAAATCCCTACAAAAGCTTTCTCAGAGGATCGAGAGAGGGAGAGAAAGAGAGAGAGAGAATTTAAAGATTTTGCGTAAGAATGGTGGTATTCGTTTCAAAAATGAACTTTTGTTACGTGGAGAAATAAGATTCAAATTCATTTGACATTAACGTTGGACCTACAACTTGAAACTGTTCCGTTCGAAGAAGATAGCTGCCATTTAAATATTTCCCAAGTCTCTTCGGAATAATTCGAAATTTTGCATGACTTAATTTTTTAAACATTTATTTTTGTGAACTTAAGATAGTCGCCATACACATTTTTCGTTTCGACCCCAAAAAGTCCCCGAAAATCGAAAATGTTGCAGGGGAGGTAGTCCTTAATCCTTTCGAAATGACTTGAAATCTTTTATGATTTATTTTTTTCATAAAAAAATAATATTCTGAAAGTTTTATTATGATACAATGCGAACTAGACATAGTCCCCGGCAAGGCGGTGAAGCGATTTGACTACGTGTACTGACTACGCTATGCAAACTTCATAGTCTACTACGTGTATGGCGTTTCCCTTTCGTGGTTCCCAGTTTTTGGTCAAGATATTATCTTCAGATAAGATGAGATAGATAATATCTTTTATCTCATCTAGATAAACTTCCAAAAAATCAAAATATCTTATCTTTAACTAAGAGGAATTCAAAATGAATTATCTAATATCTATCCTGCGAATTTTAAGAATAAGGATTTTAAGTTTTCTTAGAACAAAAACTAATAAATAGATTAAATTTGATTTCAAAGCGTTATAATAAATATTCACATAATACTATTCTTCGTTTTTTTCATGAACAATTCGATTAAGTCTATATAGGAGTGTCCGTTCAAAAATTTCGACAGAAATTCGATTGCGACACGTTGGGATGGATATACCAAGGCAGTGTTATAGCAGAAATTACGAACACAAGATGGCGTTGTTGCATCTCAGCTGTTCAAAGAAAGGTCACAAATCATTTTAGTTAACATAACCACAACTATTATAAACCATGGAATGAAAAATAAATCGGATCGTATAATCAAAGAGTATAATTTCGATGAAGAATCTTGTTCGCTGCTCAAGTATTTCCAAAAATGTTGTTTCTGCATTTTGTTGACATTATTTGCCGATGGATTTACCGAAAATCTCTTTGCCGACAGTGTTCATATTTGTCTTGGGAATTTTGAATATTCGACATTCAAATTATTTAATCAAATTGATTTAGAAATAAATAATTTGATCAAATATTACATTGATTCTGCGATTCAGCTTATCTTCAATTTCCCATTCGTTCAAAGTGGTGAACAGGAACTCTCGTTGTGTTTGCATCTTTGCAGCCTCAAATAAGAATCCATTTAAGTTTGATTAAGGAATTATTTTGTTTCATTCTCATTCATGTTTATTTCTAAATCCAAACCAACAGGTGCTAAAATGTCATAGACTCGAGAGCTTTCGTTGAAGGAGTCGGGAGAAAAAATAAGCAATTATCAATCAACAAGAAGAATTAAAATTATTGGGAATTAGAATATTCAACAATTGAAATATAATAATCGATATAAATAGATTTTTCATATGAATATTTCATTTTTTAATCGCTGGTGTGGATAAATAGGCGATATCCAGAATGGATCAGTTCAGGACGCGTAGTTGAATTATTGCAGATGACGCGTCAAACTGCGGTACTATGGACTTCACTAGTTTGGAATATGCGAAAGGATTCGAAAACTTTCATGAAAACAGAAATCCTCTCTTGGCAAACCATTGGTAATGAAGATTTATTTACAAAAATGCAGTGATGAACGCTGCGTCCAAAGTCGCTCGCCTTTGAACATGCGGTCAAGTTGAAATGTTGGAAGTCTCTATGGGTTTGGTTCATCAGATACGGCGTGTTTATTCGGCATTCACCATGCTCTAACATGTAAAGCATAAAAAAGCATTATTCACCCGACAAAAACAAAATATAGATTCTTGTATAGAAATGAAAAACGTCACTAATTTTTCAAATTCCTACAAAGTTTTTCTCAGAGTATTGACACAATGTGGAGATTTTTAATGCAAATGAAATTGCTTACTTTGAAAACGAATCTTACTAATACATGGAGCAATAAGATTCAAATTCAGATGTCATTTACGTTGAACACTGTTTCGTTCTGAAATAAATACACTCTTAAGTATTTGTGTACTTTCTAATAAAATAAAAAACGTTTTTTCCCAAGTAAATTCTCGTTCCGCAAGCGTTTTTACAGAATACAAAATTATTGATATCAAATTTTTTGCAGCAGAATACATAAACGGCAATGAATTCAGTAAAAAAAACGAAAAATGAATGAAAAGAAAATTATGGATAAATGAAACGTCATGGAATCGCACTATAAACTACTTTTAACTAGCAAAAATACACAACACAAGTGCGATTTCGTGATGTCTTTGGTCCATAATTTGTTTTCGTTTTGGGGATGTTTTTGCCCCACAAATTAGGTTGGAGTAGGAAAACTGAGTTTTGGGTCACATTTTCAATTCCACATAACTACGGTATAGGGAGGTCAATTTCCAAACTTCCATGGTTGTCCTGGAAATATGGACTTTTCAACAATACCCACTAACATGGTTTGGACCTATGTAACAAAATTTCGAAATCTTTTGTATATCTAGGCTTGCATCACTCGCTGGACTACCGTCCACCGTGATACTAAATTATATATTATAAAATGACAAAGCTGTCACACAGGTTACATATTGGTATAACACGAACGCTATGCTCTTAAAAATGCCTCCCCTATGTGGCTGTCAGTCATATTAGGCCAATACTTACATCGTATACGAATAAGGACTACCTTCAAGACAAAATATGCATTTTGACCCCGAAAATAGAAAAATGTGTAAGAGGAAAATTCTACATGATTTTTCGGACCGATCGCATTATTTACACGCACACAGTCGTAAATATTTATAATACTATCACATTTTAATTGAGATAGGAGATTATAAGCTCCAATATTTTTTTTTCGTAGAAATTGTTGTAATTTGGCATAGATGTTTCTCGAAGCCTTTTTATTTGTTGATGTATTTGAGATGTGAGTTTCTCTCCAGATATTTATTCAAAAAAATGTTAGTTATCAGAGAAAAATATCGAAAAAAATTACATTAAACATGCGTTCGCCGCTATTTCGTGTGAAAATGACAAAAAAAAGTCTCGCAAAATATATTAATTTCATATTTATATCGCTTAGTTCCAAAGACGAGCTATGTCATTTTAAATGCTTTAAATGTGCATACTCGCCTTTACATCCCAATCATAGATTTCAACTCAAAATTAGTGGATAGTATAATTGGAATGTTTTTTTTTTAGAGTTATTGAAAATTCCATGCGTTTTGTAATAGTGGAACATATCGAGAGGGAACAAAACGCACGTATCTACTGTAGAACCAAATATCATGGAGAAACCAACATCCAGGCCATGCGTTCGTAAGCAAAACGACTAAACACATTACATAAATGAAAGCATTTGAATGAAAGCTTTGAAATGGAAAACGCAAACGTACGCAAACGCTTTGCCGCTTTGAAAATGACTCAGAAATTTCCTTGATAGGTCACGAACGAGATTATATTTTTTTTTTCTGTGAGAGGTCTCAAGTTTCAACAAAATTATCTGAAATTTGATACTCACCAGTGAAGCAGTATTTGTCAACGGAATTCGGAAATAGAATCCGAAATTTCGATTTATTCCTTTTTGATAATAAGATTTTATTTTTGCGATACGTAGTATGCGGTAAATTCGCGAAACAAAATTTTGGGTGGGTCAAACGTATTCTTAACGCGATTCACAATGAACGGCGCTGCGAACGACGGATCAGGAATCTTCGTTATATATACACTTGTGTATTGACGGGCACTAGGTTTTATTGTGGTTGTGTGTGACAACACAACGCGCACAATGATGACGCTGCCAAACACAAATACAAATACGAACACACTCTGTCGCTTGGCTCGATGAATCTAATAGTTGGCAACAACAAATACTTCCAAAGATTGCAGAAAAATCCGTTGAAATCTAGAATATATTTACCACTTATGCACTTGTTTATCAAAACCGTTCACTTGGTAACAGGTTTCTTTTTGTTCATCCTTTCCTAAACGTATAGAAAAAGGAGTTTTTTGTCGAAATTTATTTATTGTCAGCACACACTTAAAACCCAATACATTTGCTTGTCTGGCATAATTCCATCCTACGTGTATACATAAAATTTTATGTCAAATGTGTATACTGTATAACAAAAATCAATGTTCTTTTTAAATAAAATATGTTTTTTTCAGCAAGCCAATCTAAACTAGAACTAATATAGACTTAGATGTATAGATCTTTTTACTTTTCTGAAACAAACCCTTTTCTTGTAATGCCATTATATGGTAGCTACATTTTAAATCTAGTATGATGTCCAGTAGAACGCGGGGAAGTGGAGCTTTGAGGAGAGCAATAGAATTATTTCGTGAAATTGATTGAATACGGTAGAGTGAATGGCAAAGTCAACTATTCAATATTTATATACAAAAACAATAAATAGCCAAGAAATAAGAGATTGCGACCAATTGTTCGGATGAAATGTTTGTTGATATTGACAGTCGTATATTAAAAATGATAAAGTCATTGTTGTGTGGAAACATGTAGAAATTGTGCAAGATTTTACGATAAAATGTGGTAATATTACTAATGTTGTGTGCGTGTGGTTCCAATATGACTGAAGCGCAACCAATAGCACTACTTCACAGGGGCATATTTTTTCGTGACGACGTTTCACTTTAAATGCAATATTCTTATAAATATTTTTCACAACATGTAAATTGAAAGCATTTCCACTTCAATAACTGCAAATGCTAATAATCATCGAATAATTATTTAAATTTGATTCTTTGGGTTGATACGCTTTCGCACATCTGAATTATTTTTTGTTCATGAAATATTTCAACCGCTTCACACAAACTCATTCGATTCATGTTTGCCTCACGCAATGCCATCGATTTTTTACTCAGCTTTTATTGCAATTGCAAATGTATATGTTGTTTTTTTTTCGTTTCCGTTAAGTTTTTCCACATTTTCCCATTTGCTTTATCGTTATTTACTCCAAAAATACCTTTTTACGTTTAAATATGCACAGATACAAGCACGTTAAATGATCAAATACCACAATACATGCTTAGCTTTACGAAGCAATATTTTTGATACCCGATAAGACCTTTCATTATTTCTGTAATTTCTAGTATTCTCCCAATAAATTCTGAAATTACGATGCTGTTATTGTGACGAAATGAAATAAAATCACCCTTCTTCTCACATACTTTTGAAAATAGATATTTTCAGCACATTAATAAACTGTCCTACTCCTGCACAATGTCAAAGTAGCACAATATCTCCTCACTGCCATTGCAATAAAATTTGTTTGAATGCTCAATATGGGACTCATCCAGTTATGTAATTAATTTTCTTAAGCAAGGTATTTTTCGAGTGTTTTTCAATCGTTGATTGTGAAAAGCACCAATTAACTGTAGGCCCTACAGTGAATGTATCAAAATAAAAATTTGTGAATATTCCAACAATTGCAACAATTTTTTTTTCTTTTGTTGTTTTTTAGAGTAAAGATTTTGATTTATTCTATTCAAAAAAGGAATCAATTATAACATCATTTGGTTCTATTTTATTCTTTATGGCATTTCAGAAAATCCGCCACCAATTTTCCATCCATGAATATTCAATCAAACGACTTTCAACAATTGGTCGGATAAATTAGTTTTTTTCTGAAAATTAGCGAACTGTGAAGTGGCTTTGAAGAACAAGCAAATGTATTGAAGGTTTTTTCACTTTTTTGTAGGGTTACACACGCACTTATAAAATGAATTGAATCCGAAAACTTGACGAAATATCCTTGAACATGTGAAAATTCCTTTAAAGGTATGTTATTTTATCATCCAAAAAGATGCTTAAATCTTATTGATTGAAAATATTTACAGAACATATTCCATATAAATCTCTTCTTTTCTGAACAAAAACTGAAATTTATAGGCATACTAAATAAAATATAGAAAAAAAAACAATTTTATAGCACCTATATGTTCCCCTGTTGAATTAAGCATTTGATTACCCGTATGAATATTGATTTTCACTTATACAAAACTGTTTCCAAACCTTTTAGTACACACAGAAATTATTTATGAGATTTTTCTTCGTTTGAACTTTTCATAGTTTTCATTTCGTTTCTCTTGATTTAATATTTAGTGATATCGGTTCTTAAACAACATGTACAGAAAGAAAAAGTTAAAAAGAACTAGTTTTTCCACACAAATAAAATCAAAACACTATTTTTTGCAATTTTCTTTTTTTGAAGCACTTTTCCTACGATGTCTCGGCCCGTTCTTTATGGTGGCTCGATTAAACTGCAGTCCGCAACATAGGATCAAAAAAGCTATTGCTATTTCTCAACGAAGAAGCTTTTCGTTGGAAAAGGACTTTTATATACTTTTCGCGCACTCACATATACCATCACATTCTTGAAATCATGACCCATATAGACAGTTCAATGAATGACAAGTAAACGCTTCTTGTATGAATGAAACAAAAATAATGATTTTGTCTGAATACCAATACTGCCTGATACAGTCATCCTTTTTCCACTTTTTCTCATATGTGATTGTGTGCAATGTACGCTCCTTTGAGCTTATGTCATGCGATGACAGAAGCATTCGCTTTTAATGGATGTGAATGACATTTTTACGCGTGCTCCTTTCATTTGGCACAAATTCTACTCAACAATCATGATAGATTCATACTTCAGAAATCATCAAAAAGTTGATTTTTGCAAAACGAAGACAGATATTTTGCACTCAATCACACCAGAAATTGCATTCATAAATATTACAACTAAATAAATCAACGATTTCTGGAGTTTGGACACTATTCCGGAATATGGATTCTTACAATGAATTGAGCTTTTGATGTGTGCTATAAACACAGGGTGTACATCAACATTGAAATGCATGACATACAGCGATACAACTCAAAGGAAGGTTTCGAGTTCAAAAAGAGTAAAGGACATGAAAAATATAATAATCCGAATATTGTATGAAAGAGTCGGATTTAGTTTCGGGTCTGTTATACGTTTGGATCGATGGTAATCTTGAAAATTTATTTTCAAATTTTTCATCGTGAAAATTTATTTCAAAAGTGAATACCACTCTTATCAGTTCAATCTATTTATGCATGTTTCGTGCTGAAGTTGCCATCCAATCTTCAGCATAAAATAGTTGAATCTATGATGATTGATCTCCGCGGAGAATGATTTTTTGTAATATTTTCGTCACGATTTTTCGATTCTAAATTCATTCGATTAGTTTTTGTGTTAAGAAAAATTCAGGACGCATTATTTCCTGTTTTTTTGGTTTTTGCTATGTTCAATAAATGTAAAACTTGTAAGAAAGATGCAAATTATTGTCTTCTGTTTATTATGGTGCCAATGTCGACGATAGATTATGTATAAACTTTTACTAGAACGTATAAACTTTTTTCACAGTTGTTTGTTTTATTTGGATTGCCGGAACGTAAGTCATTCAAAGATATGTGATTATTATGTTGCCTCTTATTTGACGTTCACGAAATGAAACTGTACATTTGATTGTGTTCTCGATCTATATATTTCGGGCGTAATTTTAATGAAATTGTTAAATTAAGTATTGTCATTGTTATAGTATTATAGAGTCTATATTTTTTACACAAAAATGTGCAATTTCATTTCATGAACTTCAAATAGTATGCAATATTATTATCATATCCTTTTCCCCCCAATATTCCCCCATTAATCTGGCTGATACGAAATAACAAATATCCAGAAACCGATCTTGGTTGATTAAGTTTTTAAATTTATGTAAAAAGTATTCACAGATTTTTGGCAGGTATAGCCGGGTCATTTCGGAATTTTTATTCCAATCTTATTATTAATAGATTCATGTGGAAGTGAGCTTTAGTGGATCTTCGGGATGGAACAGACTTGTTCAGCAGACTCTGATCAATCTTGAAAATCCACTGAAAACCCACTTCCAGAAAAATCTATTAATAATAAGATTGGAATAAATATCTCTTATTACAATCATATTCACTGAATAAGATTGAATAAGAAATGAAAATTCACAAGCGCATTAACTACAACAGGAGCAAATTCGGAAATAACTTATACGCACGCAGAAATTAAGGCGGTGCGATTGTATGAGTTAGTTCCGTAGGACAAGGTTCGGTTTGCCTATTCCGACAGAAAATATAATGAGTAATAAGTTATCTTATTGGTTTTACAACTTAATTTTAATGGATTTTTTCTCTTTTTGAACGTTTATTTTACAATTAATGTTATTCAAAGTATCGGCCATCGGAAGGCACTACTTTTTCCCATCTTTCTGGCAGCATATGGATTCCGCGCCAAAAGAACTGCTCGCTTTTTGAGGCCAAGAATGAATCGATCCAATTTTGATACCTTGTTTTGAAGTGAAGCGTATTCTAGCGAGGGCGTTGTGCATCGACCGGAACAAATGGTAGTCAGACGAGGCAATGTCTGGGCTATAAGGCGGGTGAGGTAAAACCTCCCAGCCACTGTTTTCCAAATAGTTTTTAACCGGTTGAGCAACATGAGGCCGAGCGTTGTCATGATGAAAAATTATGGCCTCGTGTCTGGTCGCATATTCCGGCCGTTTTTCGGTGATTACTCGCTTCAAACTAATCAATTGTGTTCGATACAAGTCCCCTGTGATCGTCTGGGCCAATTTCAACAGCTCATAATACAAAACACCCTTTTGGTCCCACCAAATACAGAGCATTACCTTGGCACCATGGATATTCGGCTTTGCCGTTGATTTGGACGGTTATCCGGGCTTCACATATGATTTTTTTGCGCTTGGGGTTGTCGTAATGGATCCATTTTTCAACACCAGTAACAATTCGATGCAAAAATGACTTTTTTTGTGGCATTCCAGCAGCATTCCGGACATGCAAAATCGTCTTTCAACGTCTCTCGGCTTCAATTCATTGGGGAAACCCTTCCTTGCTTTTGAATGAATCCGGCTGCTTTTAAACGTTTTGAAATGGCTTGTTGAGTCACTCCCAATCATAATGCAAGTTCTTCTTGCGTTTGACAACAATCTTGGTCGAGCAAAATCTCCAATTTTTCATCTTCAAACTTTTTCGGCTGTCCTGGACGCTCCTTGTCAACCGTACCGTGCTTTTTGAGACATATCAATCATATCCATTGTCCAGCGCCATCCTTTGGGCAGTATTGATGTGATGTTTCAATCGTTTCATTAGCTTCAATCATTTTTACGTAATTTTCTTTACGTATGCATAGCAGCGTGTAGACAAAGCAGTGAATATTATTCTTATTTATTTTGATGAAGTTTATGTCTTTCAACTGTATATTCTAGAATCAGTATTGACATTTAAATTTATTTATTTGTTTTTATTATTTTTATCAATAATAATTTTGTTCGTATTACAATGGATCTAAATTGAGTTCACCGATGGAAAATAAGATGGCGCGGTCGATTGGCATACTGTCGAATAGCTCTCCAATCCAATACAAGCACGGTCCCCTTGCTCCTTCTCTTCCATGTCAAAATCACCACTTTTAAACCGACGAAACCAAAACTCACAAGTGGAAATCGATGGAGCATATTCTCCATAAGCTTCCTGCAGCACACGATACATTTCAGCTGCAGATTTCTTTAGAAAGAAATAATGCAATAAAACTTCCCGCAATGACGCTTTTCAGGGATACAATCGGACATTTTCGATATGAAAAATATAAATGTTTGTTCACAATGAATTGAATGATTTCTACTTCGTATGAAAGGTGACATTACGTAAGAGCTGTCAACCACATATATAGGCCATATAAAATTTGCATTTTGACATTTAAATTTTTACATCTGAGACATTTTGACATTTGATCTGTCATTCTCTAAATAAACAATTTCGTCAATATGCAAACGATAGATGGCCCACCCTGTATTACCAGACTCTATATAATCCTTTAAAATTAAGTTGTAAATCCAATATTATTTATATAAAATGTTTTTTTTTCATTCCTCGTACATATCATCCTGATTGAAAATTGGAACCATTTCATCGGGTTTTGATGTTTTTTACTTTTCCGCACACACCACTGTGTGGAGTAAAAGTATTGCGATTGGTCCAAAAAAATCCGAAACGTCCGGAATGAGTTTCTATGCGATTTAAACCTAGAAAAAACCAGTGTTTTTCATAGATACGTATCCATCTAAAAATTAGATATAGATGTAGATATAGATGTAGATATAGATGCATCTATATCGTTATCTAGATACTCAAATAAAAATAATATTATCTGTATCTACATCTAGATGCTGTAATAATTTTGGCACATCTATCGATTATATCTAGATAAAATGACAGATAAAATTTGGAAGCATTGGACTTGTTCATTTTATTTTTTTAAACACTTGGATTTTTATTCTATTTTGTATATATATTTATATACATTGCGAAACAAATGTCAATCCAACATGATTTCCATGTTTAAATTGTGTTGTTTGCGAAATAAACTCCCAATTTTCAATTTAGTTAAACGTTTCATATTGACGCTTTGCGAATAATGGAAATTTCGAAAGAGAATGGTGTTCCGAGATAAAAGCAACGGACGACTCCAATTCAAATTGGATAACATTATTGACATAAAAGACTATGATTACTAATAGTTGATTAAAATGAAAGAAATGAAAGAAATTTTGGAAGAGAAAAAGGATTATGAATAAAGTTTTAATAAATAAGTTGCTGTAGTAGAAATATTCACAACAAGCATATTATTTCGAATCCTTTTCCCACGCAAAAATTAACGCTTCTTTTGCTGCTGTTTCGAACCCGAGTCTCGACGGGAAATTTCTGGCAAACTTTTCGAAATTTTGTACGAATTTAAATAGCTGTGATCAGAATAATTGGGATTATCAATTTTGAAAAATTTAGATAATTAAATAGATATCTAGATATTGTAGATCTAGATACATATTTAGATATATATCTATATCTACATCTAGATTTTTGTTCTATATTCTTGAAAATCTATATCTAAATCTAGATACCATAGTCGTATCTAAAAAAAACACTGGAAAAAACGATTGCAACCATTCATGGAGAAATGTTTTGTCCGTGTGTGGTACGTTGTCCGTTGTACGCAACAGTTTGTTAACACGATAACTCAAAAAATGGAGATTAGAATTGATCAAAAATTTACACACGCATTGAACTACATTAGGAATAGAAACCTATTAATTTTCAGTCTAATCGGATATTTTCTTCGAGTAGCTCTAGTGGAGTCGTATCAATAAATGGGCTGTTTTTCAATATAATTAAGAAACATTTGCATGGGAACTATGTCTAGTTCTATTGTATCATAATGAAACTTTTAAGGGTGATATGTTTTGAAAATGAAAAAAAAAACACTGAATATTCATGCGGAATTGATCGAAATCTTTTTTATTATATTGGATATTCTATGCCATTTATGATTTAAACAATATATCGGCCAAATGGCTCCCGCGACTCTTCTTGCAAACCCGAATGCGTTCAAGCTTGATGATTTTTTGATGAAAATTGGGATCATTTTCAATTGATTCCAGAGCCCAATCCGCGAGCTCCCGACGCAAACGATGGTCATTAGGCTTCAGTTCTTGGGCCAGAATCATCTTATAGGGATGTAGGCCAAGATCCAACCGCAAAATACGCCAGGTAGTCATCCTGGACAGGCCCAATTCCTGAGATCGGCGTGAAATGGACAATTCACGGTTTTCCTCGATACTGGCCTGTACGGCGGCTATATTCGTTGTGGAAGCGTGAACCTACTCATGATTAAATGGCAAACCTTACTGATGACAACTGACAGTAGACGTCAAAAATGTCAGTTCAAATGAGCCCGATAGGGACATTCAAAATCATATCACCCCTATTGGGAACCCCTTTATTTTTCTATGAAAATAATAAGTCATACAAAATTTCAAGTCATTCCGATGAGATTTAAGAGTACCTCCCCTACAAAATTTTCAATTTTCGGGGTCAATATTCAAATCTTGTCATTAAATTGGATGAAGTATTTGTGTTTATTTAATCTGTGATTTTTTAATCAATTTGAATGCTCATTAACTTTTTACACATAAATGGAATCATATTTATCGTTGGCATGAATTAAAAGTTCACATCAGAGTTATTTTTACTTTTCCGCACACACCACTGTGTGTGGTAATAGTATTGCGATCGGTCCAAAAACATCAAAACACTCGGAATGAGTTTTCTATGGGTTTTGAACCCAAAAAAACTATTGCAACCATTCCCGAGCAATTTTTGGTCCGTGTGTGGTACGTTGTCCGTTGTCCGTTGTCCGTTGTACTTTGTCCGTTATCTGTTGTACGCAAAAATTTGTTAACCCAATGTCTCAAAAAATTGATTTTAGAATTGAACAAAAATTTACACACGCATTGGTCTTCATTAGGAATAGAAACCTATTAATTTTCAGCCTAATCGGATATCTTTTTCGGGTAGCTCTAGTGGAGTGGAATCAAAAAATGGGCGGTTTTTCAATATAATTACGAAAAATTTGTATGGGGACTATGACTATTTCGCATTGTATCATTATGAAACTTTCAGGATATAATTTTTTTATGGAATAAATGAGGCATGCACAATTTCAAGTCATTCCGATAAGATTTAGGACTACCTCCCCTGCAAAATTTTCGATTTTCGGCGTCTTCTCGGGGTCGAAACGAAAAATTTGTATGGCAGCTATCTCAAGTTTACATTGTAACGAATTTAAACTTTCAGAATATTATTTTTTTCATGAAAAAAATGAGTCGTGCAAAATTTCAAGTCATTTCAATGGGATTTAGGACTACCTCCCCTGTAAAATTTTCGATTTTCAGGGTCTTCTCGGGGTCGAAACGAAAAATTTGTATGGCGACTATCTTAAGTTCACATTGTAACAGATTGAAACTTTGGATATATAATTTTTTTATGAAGAAAATAAGTCTTTTTCAAAATTTCAATTCATTCTGATAAGATTTAAGACTACCTCCCTCACAAAATTTTCAATTTTCGGGGTCAATATTCAAATCTTGTCATTAAATTGGATGAAATATTTGTGTTTTTCTAATCTGTGTTTTATTCATGAATTTGAATGCTCATCAACTCTTTAATGAAATCTACATTAATCAACGTTCTCTAATTTTGAAATTTCGTAAGACTTATTATTTTCATAAAAAAATAATATATCCAAAGTTTCAATTCGTTACAATGTGAACTTAAGATAGTCGTCATACAAATCTTTCGTTTTGACCTCGAAAATTTTGCAGGGGATGTAGTCCTAAATCTCATCGGAATGACTTGAAATTTTGTATAACTTATTTTGTTCATAAAAAATTAATATTCTGAAAGTTTCATAATGATACAATGCGAAATAGTCATAGTCCCCATACAAATTGTTCGTAATTATATTGAAAAACAGCAAATTTTTTGATTCGACTCCACTAGAGCTACCCGAAAAAATTATCCGATTAGGCTGATAATTAAAAGGTTCCTATTCCTAATCAAGTTCACTGCGTGTGTAAATTTTGTATCAATTCTAAATTCAATTTTTTGAGTTATCGTGTGAACAAATTTTTGCGTACAACGTACAACGTACAACGTACCACACACGGACAAAAAATTGCTCCGGGAATGGTTGCAATCGTTTTTTCTAGGTTCAAAACGCAAAGAAAATTTATTCCGAGCGTTTTGAATTTGTTGGACCGATCGCAATACCTTTACCACACACAGTGGTGTGTGCGGAGAAGTAAAAATGGAGAACGTTGAAGTCAAAATTAGGAACTGAGATGTTTATTCGTTTTTTTTATTAAAATTTAAATTTAAACCACATGATGTGTAATGACTTGAAATTCGATCTCATCGTAATGACTTGAAATTGTCTGTGATTTATTCTCAATGCATGATGATTCGATGAGAAATCAACATAAATCAATTGCAAATGCCTTGCAATCAATAAGAACCCGTAAGCCCGAACAATTTCGGGAAATGTGCGGAAAAGTTAGTTTTACGTACGTAAGACCATTTATTTTTTATCAATTCAAAAGCAGCGAACGTTTGTTGAAGTAAAAATTAGAATTGAGATGTTCATTCGTTTTTTTTTTATTAAATTTAAAATTAAATAATATTATATATAATGACTCTATCTCATCGCAATGACATGAAATTTTCTGTGATTTATTCTCAAATTTGCATTATGATTCGATAAGAAATCAACATAAATCCAATACAAATGCGTAGCAATCAATGAAAAACATCATTTTCACATTTGGAATAGTAAATTTCTACAAATAAAATTTCATCAATTATAACTAAGCAGAGCTCGTATACCTTTTAAAAATCAATGTTTATTCATAAACACAAATTAATATTCATTCAATTTAAGTAGCATCCCATTATTGAAAAAATTTCTTGTTAATGACTTCCGAATTTTTTTATTTAATACCAATTAATTAGATCAATGCTCACCAAATATATCCTTCTGATCTACTCGAAAAAAACCGAGATCACATGTGGATAGCAAAAATAATGATAACGAATCTGCAATTTGTTTCTATATAGGTTGATTGAATAGATTCAAAATTCTTTTGAGAAAATGGCAGTCCAATCCTACCTCTCGGCCCAGCTTCGGCGAATGGAATCTGTTTCGGTAGTCGTTCTTCTCCCATGCGTTTAACATGACCAAATCTGCATGTAATGCCTGTGAGTTGATAAAAACAATGCCATGCACAAAACACCAAACAAAAATTCAATACTACAAGAATAAGACTGTATTTAATAATCGAAAGCTAGTGACGCAGCAAATTTTTTTTAAATTTTCATACTTAATAAACATAACAGCGGCTGAATTCGCTTACAGGTACAGAAAGACATGTCCTCAATACAATGTTTACTTTAACAAAGTAACGGAGCGATAAATACATACATTTTTGCATTCAATGTTTGATATTGTGATTAAGATAAATTTTATCATCTATTCCAATGGTTTGTCTAATGGTTTGTCTCATAGAATATCTCAAGATTTATCTCAGAATTTCAAGAGGGGTAATTTTCCAATCGAGCGCTCAGGGTGTGAAAACTGACTCCTGGGACCCCTGTACCAGAATGTATGCTATTAAATTTATATATGCAGCAAATTGTTAGTTATGAGATGCAGTAGTCCGATCGACGAGACAATCTTGAATTGATTACTTGAAATTTTGTGTAACTCATTGTTTTCATAACATATAAGAACCCGAAAGCTTCATAATGATACAAATTGAGCTCCGGAATTCCGATGGTTTTAAATATTCTGAACCGCTCGCAACCGTTAACAGCAACATGCTTTTTTTTGAATTCTCTGCTATGATTTTCTCATACAATGTGACGATTTTGCATGATAATGTTATTATTCGAATCGAAAATAAACCTTATTTCATGGCACAATCAGATTCAAATTCACTTGATAATAATGTTGAACTTCTTTCTGAAATAAATAAACTTCCCATACAAATATTTCATTTTGAACCCGAGGAACGAAACATTTGAATCGGCACTTTATTGTTTATTTATTTTAAAAACTCAAACGTTGTGGTGAACAAATCATGAGAATGTTTTTGCAAACCTTATAACATGTTTTAAGAGCAGATGTCAAATGATCGCTTGAAATGTCAACATATCACCTATACAATCATTCCATACGAAAATTATATGAACTTAAATGCTCGTTTTGTTTTTCTTAACTAGAATTTAATTCAAAAATTAAAATTTTGTTCTGCTTTGAAATACGATTCAATTCCATGTTAACGATTCAATAATAGTTTACTAAATAAAAATTCACATGGAATGGTCAGGATTGTATTTCATTCAATTATTATTATTATATTCAGCAGTTTGACATTTATACCAAAAATGGCTGAAATGTGGAAAAACAGCAAACGCATTTCTATTCCTGCTGTTGTTTATTTTGTTCTTCTTCTTTTTCGTTTTTCTGAATCGACAACGCAAAATGACTTTCTTTTTTGGAAATCTTAATAACAATCTGAAAATGTGTTATAAAAATATAGTTTAAGTGGTTGTTTAACAGAAATATGATTGTGAACATATATGGAGAAAAATACCCTTAGAATTATGGCATTTATTGAGTACATCAAGCATATATGACGCCTTTAGTTTATGGGACATTTTTAAGTTGTTTTTGTTTTTTGAAAAGTTATAAAAAGATTAAAATGAGAAAAAAATGATTGCTCAATATAACTATAACAATTGGGGTAGAAATTAATTCGGATTTTCAACAATACGTAACTCAACCCGTTTAAAAAAGTTCATTTCCAGATTTCAATGTAAATTTTTTTGGAAAGAGATACAATTTTGATATCTATCAATGAAAGGATTTGTTGTGTTTTGATTAGTTTGTGTGGATGACCTGTATCTATTTTGAGCTGCAACTACGATTTTCGGATCAATTTAGAGGTATGCTCAGAATAAGCTAATCGTTTGTATCTTGAACAATCGCATTCAATTCTCTTACTAATAATGCAACAATCTGTTGATAGTCGTCATTATTAACCATTTCTATGCATAATTTCAGAATATATGAACAAAAATATTCAATTGAAGAATGTCTAAGTTCATGAATCGTCCCCCTCCAACTGTTATGTCCACAGCTACCCTGACCAGTAGCTCAACATATGTGGAAAAATTAATGATTGGCTTGGATTATGCTCCGCCGGCATTTGATTTACGTACTCAGGTTAGTTGATGTTTGCTTTCAAAACATAATTTTAAATTTATTCAATGCATTTTTCTTTATATATAGATAATTGGAGTCGGCGGGGCCAATTTAATCTATATTCGGTATTTGATACTTACTTTAATAAATTTGAACTATTGTAAAATACGATCTTTCAAACAAATATTTTAGGAATGAAACTGGCGCTATTGCGACTTTGCGTGGACGAGGATCACTGTTCATTGATCCAGCTTTAGGTATTGAATCACCTGAACCGATGCACCTTTACTTGGAACACACTCGCTTGGATGCACTACAAAATGCAAAGCAATTAGCAAGAAATTTGGTAGAAACTCTTCAGCAAGAACTTACACATTTTCAACAAATGAATCCGGCTCCCATTCAAAGCATACAATATTCACAACAGCACGTTCAGAACATGCAAACATCACACACACAAGTAAATAGAAAAACCATATTATTATTAATTTGAAGGTTACTTTATTTTGACTATGAAATTTTTATATTTAGATGATACCACAAATGTCAGTGCCACCACCGATGCTTGCTGTACCTCCACCACCCCTTCAAAACGTTGAACAAATAACAACGGTAAATGCTCCATTACTTCAACAATCGAATATAGTAAGTCAAAACACACAAACGATGGTGACTGCGACACCGGTCCAAACTATCGCATCCCAAGGTCAACCGCAGATTATACAACCTCAAATCTTACCTGGAAATATGGTTATTAAACAATCTGTTCAAACGACAAACTTGAATATGCCTCCACCAACAAGCATTATATCTATGAAACAAAGTCACATGGTTCCATCTCAAGTTCAATTGTCGCAACCACCCCCGAATATCCAACCAAATATTCAATTACAACAACCCGGTCAAATTGTACTCAATCAACCACAAGCGAACTTTCAATACATTCAACAAGCACCATCCGATGCTGGACAACAGCAAAATGTGACAATACAACATATTTATCAACCGCAAGGGATTGTACAGCAGACACAACCTGTGAACTCATTTGCAACTCAACAAACAACAGTTCGACCATCATCACAATTTATTGTACAAGGGAATACAGCCTATCCATGTATAACAGCGGTTCCACCACCGAATATTATACAACACCAACCACCACCTCATTCGGTTCAAACACAGCATCAAAATATAATATTTCAAACAACAGCTAATCCGACCGGGACGATTCCTTTGCAACAGTTTTTAGAAGGTCAAACGAATTCAATTATGCAACCAAACGGTAATGAGATTGAACAAAATAGGGATGAGAAGACAAGTCCAGTGCCAAATGAGTTTGGAAAGTCGGAAGAAAATACGGATTCTGAGAACAATGACTACGTGGAAGGTTTACAACAGAATACACCAAATATAACAATGCAAATGCCACCACCAATTCGATTTGCCTCGAATCCAATTATTGGTGTGCCACCACCAAGCTGTGTACAACATTTCGTCGGGAATACACTTATAACAACATCACAGCCATCCGGTACACAAACACAACAAATCTATAATCCCGTTCTGCCAATTCAAACTGGACCACCAACTCAGCAGCACCAAATTCATGTGACATCATCCGGACATCATTTTCTAGTGAATACGCATTTTCCACAACAGACATTTCAACAAGTACCTCAAAATTTGCAGAGTTTTCAATTAGCATCAACACCGCAAGCAAGGTATATCTTAAATTTCGCTCATTATCATACTTATTCTATTTATTATAATTTAAAATAAGTATTTTAAATTTTAATACAAAGATCGTGTCCGAATGAAATTGTCATGGTTAGTAATCAAACAATACTTGCACCATCATCGATCAATCAAACAATGGATATGCGACAGCAATCAACAAGTAATAACTTTCAAGAAACAAGAAATATTTTTCGTTATATAGTTTTTAACAGTTTCCATACAAATTATATAGGAATTTTTAATCCACATATGGCACCACCACCAAATATGACTGGAATGTCTGTTCAATTTCAACCCGTAGTGCAAACTCAAGTTATAGAGAATTCGCTTCAAATAATTGAGCAACAGCCGAACCCCTTTCAAACACAGGTTCAACATATGAATCAACCCATACAATCATTACAACCTGTCGCAGATAATCAACAAAAATTCAACGGCATGTCAATCCCATCAATTTCGGTACAACAAAATTTGGCACAGTCATACTCACAACAGGTAAGCATTCAATGCTTTACTTGTCGAATAGGTGCATCAGCATTACATAAAATAACATCACAACAATCTCAGAGCACTGAAATCTATCTGTGAGATCAAGACGTTCTTAAACTAGACGAAAAAGAAAAATTATTCTTGAACAATTATCGGTAAATGTATATGGAAAATATGGAAATTGTCATTTACACAGATATGTCGGATGTCAGTGAGTTCATTGCATTATCACATCAAGACACCTGTGTATTGCGATCGGTCCAAAAAATTCAAAACATTCGGAATGTTAATCAAAATTGATCGTACATGACCGTGCGAGACAAAGGTCTCCTTTGGGAATAGAAAATTATTAATTTTCAGTTCATTCGGATATTGCCTTCGGATAGTTCTCTTGGGGTCTAGTCATTTAATGAAGGGATTTTCAATTTTTATGCGTTATATGTTTAGTTCATTTCAGAAAATATTTTCTTATAAAATAAAAAAAAGTCACGCAAAATGCAAGTCATTCCAATGAGATTTACGACAACCTCTCCAACAAACTTTTCTATATTCGGTGTCGAAATGAAATACTTGTATTTTGTACTGGTCGTCAGCGTTGTCAACGAACGTCCTTCAAAGCCTTCGCGTTCATTCGTCAACTTCTTTCGGTATTCGTGTTCGTTCCATATATAATATATATATATAATAGTTGCGATATTCATTCCAATTGTAATTAATGATACTGAATGCTCATGCCCAGTGCTCTCGCTATTGCAAATAAATATAAAAAAAACGCAATATTTATGACGCGCGATCTAATGAAAACGCTACTAACTGCCACTAATAATGAAGAATCTACCAACATTCTACTAACACTCTACTAATAAATCTACTAACATTCTACTAATAAATCTACTAACATTCTACTAATAAATCTACTAACATTCTAATACAAATCTCCTAAGACCTACTAATTAGTAGATGTTAGTCGCTAATAAAATAATAATTATTGCTTCTTAGTGGCTACTAAGACCTACTAACTAATAAAAAAATAAAACTGGTGAAACTACTAAAATAATAAAAAATCTAATAATTAGTGGAAAAATTAACATCTATGTTCTCAGCCATTCAAATCTCTTACAATATTCCCACAAGACCTTAAAATTTGTTGACGTTTTTACAAGTAATTCAGTTGTGTGTAGCCCCGTGAGGGATCTGCAAAACAGTATCAGAGATTTGGAAGGGACTTGTACGAACTTCGGAATGAACATAAGCGGTACAAAAACTCAAGTTTTCATGTGGGCAAAACTCGAAAGCCAATTCATTGCATATTGAATGGCAGTGCCTTCGGAAGATGGCAAGTTTAATAAAGAGTTGAAACTGCGTAAAATTAATGGTGGAAGCGCAACTTAGATTACACCATTTTAAGAAATGTGAATTGAGTACAGAAACAAAGATGATGATTCACGGGTCAATCTTCAGACCATCTATTCTACATGGTAGTGAGAGCTGGGTTGATTCAGATAATTTGAATCGGTTAAAATGAAAGTGAGACTTCACATCTCACCTCTTGCTCTAGCTAACAGAAAATTTCATTAGAAAGAGCAAGAGGCTAAATATGAAGTCCCGCTCTCATTTTAACCGATTCATTTAATTCATAATTTGGAAGTGTCTGATATTAACTTTCATATATGTTGAGAATGGTTTCGGGAGTTTGGCACCGCGATTAGTGGGAAAGCAGAATCTGCGATTGGGGGGGGGGTGTGTATTTTATTGTAGATTCGGTAGGGGAGGAATCTAGAAAATCTAGACTGAGATGGTTTGGTCATGTTAAACTCATGAGAGGTGAGCGTTTTCCGAAACGGATTCTGTTAGTCGAAGATGATGAGCCGAGAGGCAAAGCCCCATTTCATTAAACTAGAGTTCGCCCCGTCGTCCAAGATTGGACGATCCAAACAAAAAGTGAAAACTCAAAGAATATAACACATTTAAATTTATTGAAAATCAAGCAAAATGCATATTTTATTCATGAAATTCAAAATTAATGATCTCATCTTATTTTTATTTGAAAATTATTGACAAATCAAATTGGGATCAAGGTTAATGTAAAATTCTTATTTGAAGTGATGAAAAGAGTTAATTGTCTTCTTCTGGTTTTGGATAGAACCTGCAAACACCGAAATACATTGCCATTTATTATAAAAATGCCCTATAGTAATCGGCTTTATAGCATTTCACTATAGTGGTTATATATCCTACAGGGAAGTTGAATAAGATATTTAAACATTTGGCTATCTCAAGTTCACATTGTTTCCTGTTGAAACTTTCAGGATATTATTTTTTCATGAAAAAAATGAGTCATGCAAAATTTCAAGTCATTCCGATTAGATTAAGGACTACCTCCCCTGCAAAATTTTCGATTTTTGGGGTCTTTTCGAGGTCAAAACGAAAAATTTGTATGGCGACTATCTTAAGTTCACATTGTAACAGATTGAAACTTTGGGTATATAATTTTTTTGAGAAGAAAATAAGTCATACAAAATTTCAAGTCATTCCGGTAAGATTTAGGACTACCTCCCCTGCAAAATTTTCGATTTTCGGGGTCTTCTCGGGATCGAAACGAAAAATATGTAGGTCGGCTATCTCAAGTCCACATTGTAAAGAATTGAAACTTTCAAGATATTTTTTTTTTATGAAAAAAATTAGTCATTCAAATTTTCAAGTCATTCTGAGGAGGACTACCTTACCTCCCCTACGAAATTTTCAATTTTCGGGGTCAAAATTCCAATTTCCAAACATGATCACAAAACATTATAGTCGTACCGTTTTTTCATGCAGGCATTTCAATAGTTTAGTTGTGTGCGTACGGTTGAATGTTATCCACTGGCTACACGGTATGACGAACTGTGTGTGATGCGACGAATGAAAGAATGTAACTGTGTGTATTGGGTTTTTTCCAATCTATATGAAAAGGTATTGCGCTCTATATGAAAAGGTAACAGGCGGGTCAAAATGTATTTGGCCTGACATACAGATGGCGACACTTATTATGATCCTTATTTTTCGATAGTACCAACCTTCAAAAGCATACTGTCAATATTTCATGACATTCTGTTTATAATTACTCAAGTTACAGAGCTTCAAGTGACGCTACTTTTGTGTTTTCATAAAATCATGGAATCAAAGCAATTTCGTGTGTTGATTTATCATTGTTTTTTGATGGGAAAAAATACCGTTACAGCCCACGGATGGCTTGAAATGTGTTATATAGAATCTGCACCAACGAAATCAAGCGTCAAATACTGGTTCGCTGAGCTTAGACGTGGTCGTACAGACACCGATGATGCTGAACGCCCCGGTTGTCCAAATGAGGCAGTTACGGCAGAAAACGTCGAGAAAGTCGAGAAAATAACAATTTCGAACCGCAAAGTGAACTTGCAAGAGATAGCTGATGCCTTAAAGTTATCAAAAGGTAGTTTTTTCACCATAATATCACACGGACATTTGGGCATGAAAAAGCTGTTTTCAAAGTGGGTGCCGCTTTTCCTTAAACCAGAATTAAAACAACAACGAATTGACACTTCCGAGAGCTGTTTGGCGATGTTTACGCGTAAAAAGTCGGAATTTTTGCGTCGGTACATCACGATGGATGAAACATGGATCCATCATTACACTCCGGAGACCAGTCGCGAGTCAGCTGAGTGGAGAGCGCCCGGTGAAAGTGCACCAAAGCGTCCAAAGACGCAACAAACAGCTGGTAAGGTCATGGCCTCTGTTTTTTGGGATGCGCATGGAATTATATGCATTGACTACTTGGAACATGGAAAAAAATCAACAGCGACTACTACATTGATTTGTTGGTGCGTTTAAGGACCGAAATCATCAAAAAAAGGCTACATTTGGCGAAGAAAAAAGTGTCGTTTCACCAAGACAATGCACCGTGTCACAACTCGAAAAAACCATGGAAAAAATAGTTGAATTGGGCATAAAATTGTTTTCGTATCCACTGTATAGTCCAGATCTGGCCCCCAGCGATTACCACCTTTTCTCAGAACTCAAAAAGATGCTCCGAGGCAAGAGATTTCGCTCTGATTAGGAAGTGATCGCCGAAACTGAAGCGTATTTTGAAGGCCTCGACACATCGTTCTACAAAACCGGTATTGAAAAGTTACAGAAGCGTTGGAATAATTTTATCTCCGCCAAATGGAATTATGTTGATGAGTTAATAAGAATTACTGCAAAAAGTTGTGTTTTTCTTAGTTAGGCCAGAGACTTTTTGACCCGCCTGTTATTTCCCCGTTTTTTGAATTATAACACCAGCCCACATTCAAAACACATAGTTTGGGCACATAAAATCGACATTCCCTTTCCATTGATGTATAACTCTCCTATATATATGTACGGACACAGTAGGTAAAAAGGGATCACAAACTTTTTTTTGTTGCCGTATATAGATATGCTCACGCGAAAAAATTCTCATTTTTTCCAATGTATTTCCAAGTAGACCACGTAGACGCTATTTACATTCGGTTAAATATGAATTAAATGCGAGGGGATTTGAATGGTGTGATGAAACTCAAAACTTGGCTCTCGATCGGGGTTTGTGAAGAGGTATTGTGAGGGTTGTATGAGGCTTAACGTTTTTAAAAACAGACCAGACGCTAGAAGGCATAAATTGTGTGTATATGTTTGTTGTAGTTGATTGCATTGTATTATTTTGAAGAGGAACTTTCTAAGATCACACAAAATTTGCAATTTATTCATCAAATAAATTAAGCCAAAATTATTATTATTCTTCAAAAGATGGAAGGTCAACGCATAGGGCTAAAACGGAAACGGAATAGTGAGGAAGATTCATTATTGCCAAAGCATGTATTACCACCTCGAATAGGCATGGGGTAAGAAAATCCTTTACATTTTTGCAATTTGTTTGTGGTCAAATTATTATTGTATTATTATTATGTATATATATTTAGATAGTATTTAAGTTTTTGTAATATAAACTTAACTGCTAAGGTCATTTTCAAACTTAACAATAATTGGCAAAATTACAAATTTTCTCTAAATGAAACTCCACTCAAATGCAATTTCCATTTCCAGGGTGAAATTTCCAAGGCGCACAATTGCGATCGTGAATGATTCTCTCCATCAGAAGTTTATAGTAACAATTGTGCACGATCGTTATCGGGCGCTTCGGAAATTGCACTCTTACAGAGTCTATAGTGGGGTGCAACGTTGCTGCAAACGCTTCTTTCCCTACATAAAAAAGGGAGAGAGAGAGAGGGCACCAAATAGAATGAAGATTGATTTAAAATTAAATGGCGCGATCTCAAAATATTGCACATTTCGTACCAAGCGGACGATGCATTGTATCTTCTCCTATGTAAAGGGGTAGTGAATGTCGTTGGACCGCGCCATCTCGACCTGAACGATTGTACTAAACGCTTCAACATTTCACACCTTCCCGCCTTCCCCCTTCTTCAAACAGCGAGTTTGACAGGCTCCGCATCTTTGCTGTCATTGTTTGAAGAAGGGGAAAAAGTGTTTACCATCCATAGACGAATGGTACAGAGGGCGCTGCTGTCAAGCTTAGTGTCAAAACTTAATTTTCCGTCCGCTTGTTTCATACATTAGGATGTTTCTGGTGAGAAAAAAGAAAAAAATGGTAGCTTTCAAAATTAAGAGCAAAAAATTCTGTATCAATTGATGGTATTCACACAACGTACCGATTAGTATTCAGACTTCCCGAAGCAAAAAACACTCAAAGACAAACTTGACTGTTACCCAATTCATTTCTATTGCAAGTTTACAATAAACTAGTTTCTTTTTGCATTCCTGATTCGAGAAGTTGTCATAAACTCTGAATATCAATCGCGTAGAATACGGAGTGTATATCAAACAGTACCTCATTTGGATACTTACAAACAAACACTCCAAATTAGTACTCCTGGCATAAAGCCTCTACCACACAAATTCAGAAGTAGCGAAAGTAACAAACTGTTACAATATTAATTTTCGAATTAATTATAATGCTCGATGTTTAGTGCTGATTTACGACTGGTCTCGGTGGTCGCTGTAATGTCTCCGGAATCGGAATCCCAAATAGCTCACAATGTCCTTGAAAACACAAATTTATTAATTAAAAAAAGCATTGCCGCTATTGCCATTTAATTAATATATACCTTTCATGAGAATGCACTTTGCAGCGACTATGTCGCGTTGCCAAACAGTTTTATGCACAATTGGATGTTCAGCGGCAACATCGTCTACAACCATCCCCTCTTGGAATTCGTTTGGTTGCTCAGCGGCATCATCGTCTACTTCCATCTCATCCGGAAATACAATTGGTGGTCCATCGAAAACATTTTCCATTTCACCAATCACAGGGTTTACTAGCCAGTTTTTGCGGTATATTATAACCTTTGACAGTAAAGGTCCTGCGTTGCGTTGATTTGGATTGCGATTTCCGAGGCTTGCTTTCAAAAGCTCCATCAATCGTTTGCCTTTCTGAGTTACGATAATCGATGGCAGCAACGCCAGATGGTTTGGATGGCAATCTGGACACAATTTGAAGGGATGGCTCCGTGTTCTTCGGTCAAAACGTCGAAAACATTTCGCACAGGTTTGGGAGGTGTAATATTCATCGGTTGGTATAACGATACAATTGTCACGCTTTTTCAGTGCATTGATGATTTTTCTCGATCCAGGGCATCTCACGTGCTTCTTGATGCGAATTGGTGAATTAGGTGGTGTCTCAGAAGCTCCAAAATAAACAATTGATGGCTCATAATTTACCATCTTGCCTACTGCCTTATCAACGGCTCTAATTGTTTCGATGTACTTGTCGAGTTGGAGTCGTGTATACTTTGCTGTTGCATACACCTCCATTCCTCGTTTCAGCATTTTCAACCTATGTTGAATGTAACACCACCAATGTCTCCCGAGCGGCGATGGCATCACTGGATACAAGTGGCGGTCGTTGCGATCATTGTTTTCTTCGATAGTGAAATGTTTCATCCATCGTTTCGATTTGCATTTTCGCACATTTTTCTTAGCATTCCAATGGAAGCGTTTGCTGCTTATATTCAAGTTGACCTATGAAATGAAACAAACAAAATGCAATATTAGTATTTATAAAATAATTTTGAAGATTTACCCACCTCTAAGGCGATGTTTCGGCGCACAGCCGCTTGCCACTTTTTTAATCCCGGGTCCACGCCGACTTCATTCACGATCTCACCAGTATTGATTTTGCGAATGATCTCCTGCACATCGACTGGCTTGAACCCCGAATAGAAGATTTGATTCCAATACCATGCTTTATCATTCATAAACTCGTTGAATGTAATTTGATTGCCGTTTACATTTCTTGCGATGATCTTCTGTCCACAAAGTAGTTTATAAAGCGTGTAGTTGTCAATTGGATCGTGCGTTCGCCTTAGATTGCAAATTGGTATGACGGTCAAATTTTTGATCTTCGGTGGACTGTTTACGCTATCATTTTGTTCTGACTGTTCATGCTCTTCTTGTTGTCGCTGATTGATATTGGATTCATCGATCTCACGTTGCATTGCAATCCACATTGGCAGCGATTTGAACCAATGCATCTTCGTGAATGTCGAAATGTTGTCCATTTCCCACCAACTAATATCACGTAACATTTCAAGAAGGATATCACGACTTGCTCTTCTCTGAGGAATGTCGTCTCGTCCATTTACTGCTAAATTGACAGCATTTTTGATATCGATTTTATCCAATTGTTGGACCTCATTCAAGTTGTGTTCGTGCACTTTTAATTCCAGATATTTGTAGACGCGTTTCTTCCGATGCGTATTTAAGTTCGTCGTGACATTCGTTTTGTATGTGTCAATCAAATCGTTGAAAGTATTTCCAAAATAATCGTTGTTTGGCCATTCAAAACGATGTTCGTCATCGAGATTTGTCACAAAATCACGGAATTCGGGAATCATAGAATTTTTGGTGATGTTTTTCTTAAGAACAGCAAAAAAATAATCTCGTATGACTTTTTCACCATCTTGATTGAAGAATTCCGTGTTATTTTCGTCAAATACGCGTTCAATTTTATGCAAGAGCAGAAGCGATGCTAAGGAACATATCTTCGTTGCTTGCAGACTTTTGGCGGTGATATCATCGATGACTATTCTTCGAAATTGAGGTCTAAGAATCGAAGGAAGTGCAAATTTGATTGTAACTATTCCATTGTCCTCATCATCATCATCGTTGTTTTCATTGTTGGCATTATTTTTCGATGGCTTTTTTCTTTGCCGCATAGTTCACACTTTAGAATACACCTGTTAAAAACACAAACGAAATTAATAAATTTGTAAAAAATTCACTGTTAACACAATATTTTTAATATGAATCGAAGCACGTCTTACTTGGTCAAAATTCACACTATTTCTGAGTTCTCACTCGTTTGAATTCGGCAACGCAATCGAAAATCTGCGGGTGATGAAATTCACTTTATCTTAAGTCAGCAATATGTAATCCCGTTAATCGAATGATGCGAAAAATCCTAAAACACAAAACAAAAATTGAATAAATGACTCCGTTAAAATGCACCGTTATCGGTGAAGCACACTTACTTGTTCAAACAACAGAATTTTTGTGGATTCTCGCTTGTTTGAATTCGGCAATACAATTCAAAACTGCCGATGAATGAAATTAACCGCATCATTGACATTCTGTATCGATATCCAAACGAATATCAAAACAAAATCCATCTCTCTTGTTGATTTGTGCCATTTTGTCGGTTAAATCGCTGATGTCATAGCAACAATTGAATCCTTTGACAAAATACAAACAGAATAAAATGTTCTTTTCCCTTGGCATTTCAATAAAATTTGCTTACGAATGACACAACAAATCTCGATCGCTAAAAATCAAGCTGAAAAAATAATCGTGTTTTTTGCTTCGGGAAGTCTGAATACTAATCGCTACGTTGTGTGGAAGCCATCAAATGATACAGAATGTTTTGCTCTTTATTTTGAAAGCTACAATTTTTTCAATTTAAAATATGAAAAACACCTTACTGTACATGCGTTTTCAATGATTCCAATATTTCAAGAAAGGAAATTGAAACCATTTTTTTCCGATTGCGTTTTTTTATCACTCATTACTACATAGAAAAATATTTTATCCTCAACAAGCCGTCATTGATACATTCGATTCAGAATTTGATTTAATCGTCAGACAGCAAACAAGAATATACTTTTTTTGGTGTTGTGGTTTGGATAATAGACATCAAACTATAAAATAGCGAATGCTAGTTTTTTCGCAAATATACGTAGGTATTTGTATCAGCGTACTGTTTAGGAGTGCAAATGAGATCCTAAAACGAAAAACGTGATATATTTGTATGGCTTTGCAAAACCGAGATAAAAATTTTCTCGCCGCGAAAGCTGGATATTTATTTTCTCATGTAAGTCAGTCACAAAATATTTCCGAGTGTTAAACCGTTAAAATTTTTCTTTAGAGTAAAAATGGGATGAAAAAATTTCTCACATGCACTTTCGGCGAAAATCATCACGTCATTCTTCGGATAAATTTTAATCGTACTTTTTCGTAAGTTTGTTTTTCCACACTATTGCGCACGAAAAATTATAAAATCATTGTAGTCCAATAAAAATAAAAAGCCTTATATGAATCTCTGCTTACGACACTCACGTCAAAACTTATATTATATTCGAAGTATATTTTTGCTAACATACTTCATAAATCACGGTTTAAATTTGAGCTCTCATATGAAGAAAGCCTGACTCACGCTTTTGCAGATACCTATGTTTGCTATGCTATGACCATTAAGCAATTTATATGCCATTGTCATGAGCATGGCAATAGATAAGAATTTGTACACTCGCAGCACTCATCTCACAAATAGAGGAATTCATTATTACATACATTCGTACGAGCGGTATCGTCCTAGGTAAAAAGGCCGAGATGTATCCTCCTGGCAAAACAAAAATAGTGAAACACCACTGGACAATGGTGCAATATTCAAGCATAGATTGTGGATGTTGATGATAGCTGATGCGTTGATTCGTTGCTTTTTTAAGTAAAGTTGTATTTTAGATTTCTATAAGCTCCATATTAAAATGGCGATATATTTACTAAAACAATTGCATTGACAACTGTTAAGATTTGTATCTGTAGAAAAGCACTGCAAAAATCTACAATTTTTCCGGGTTAAACTTGCGTTTTCAGGAATTTCTGCTGTATTTAATTAACTGAATGAAAATCTTGGTGTTCAACCTAATTAAATAGCACATCGAAATCAATCGCAATTTCATTTTCAATATACGATGAGATACTAAAAAGCCATAGCCTAAAAACTATACTCCTATAACATTATACTCCTAAATGCAAATGTCTTATGGACCAAAATCCGTAAAATTATACAAATTTTAACAAAGATGATTAGAAGGCCTTTCATATTTACAACGAGAAGTGCAAGATGTTGAGGATTATTACGTCAGTTTACGTGTGAAAGCGTAGCACTTGAAAATTACAAATATATCCGAAAGTGCGACGCATATATTGAGATATTCGATCTATTTCTAGTAATTTGGTGTTACAAAATAGAATAAATACACTGATACATATTAATCTTGAAACGTACGAAAGATAGTACGGATTATTTTATAAGAACTGTTCGGTAACATTTTGAATTAATTACAGATTTTGGTCCATATGAAAAAAGCGATGTCTGAATTGTACCGATTACACATTTTTCCTCGTTGACTTCCCGAAATCTAAAAGATCCGATAAAAAAAAACCAATTTTTTTCCAGTGTGAAAAAAGTTTTTTGTGTACCACTGAACATTTTTTTTAATATAAAATCTTTCATTATATGAAATAAATTAAAATTAAATCGCTTAGATCGAATAATGGTGGCGTACAGCATGTACAAGTGCAGCAGTTTGCAACGATAAACGCAACAAGCACAAGTTTATCGTTAGCTTCGGCACCAGCTATAGTGACCACTACTAACACTCAAGGTATTGTATTTTCATCTGAAATGTGAACAAATTTGAAAATCGATTTTGAGACATTTCTCACGAATATTAGTTTTCGTAGTTGGTTGAATGTAAGTTTCAGGGCCTCTGGATCTGTCAAACATGATAAATGATGTCGAGCAGTCTTTTTGGATTTGAAACACTTCAATTTTAATATGATCTTATTGCATTTATTGAAAGTGAAATTTGTTGCAAGTGTGTTAAATTCCGTGATATATGTTGAGTTGTTTAAATGCTCATATGAAGTATACCTCTACCGGAAAAATATGATAGATTTGTAATTCAATATTTCCATTTTCCAATAGTTGAATCATGCTGAGAATAGAGTTTAAGTGGAGACAAAGTATTACTATATGTTGGCATTTTCAGTTTAATATCAAATTCACTGGACCAAAGATGACCCAAAATGGCCGGGAGAACATTGTAGACTCTTTTTTGAAATCAAGGAAGACACATCGATGGTTTAGTCAAATCGAAAAAGAATTCGTTGAAATTATCATGTTGAATTATATAAATATAGCTTTGGGTGAACTTCGGCTGTTATTTTCATCCAATCGTTGGTATCATCGTTTGGTTTGTTGATGTCCATTCATTCTGTAGTCCTTGCGAACTTCTTTTAAATAGCATTAATAATTTAGTATGATGAAAAACAGTTCACTTTTCTAATAGAAATGTGCAATTTCAAAAATTCAAAAAGTAGGTGAGGTTCCACCACCTTCCAGAATTGGAAGTGAAAATGATCAACAACTGGAAACAAGGACAATGTTATACCGCATTCCAACGACCACGTCGGCTCATACAATGCAACCAAATGCTCAACAAATTATGGGAGGAATACAACATCGCGGACTACCACGATTCAGCGTTAACAATCAAGGTTTTTTACACATACATGAATAAAATCGAATAAACAATAATAAAATACTTATATTTCTTGAAGGAAACTTTCCGATGCACCGGATAAACTTTGGGCCACCACCTCCACCACCACCTCTTCCACCACAAACACATCGCCCCCGCTTTTCAAATCGTTAATTAGAGCATAATTAGAGAATATTGTGGAAGAAAACAAGCACAATATAAGATCTACATAAGATTTTCCATACCCACAATTGATAATGAATATCAATGGATCTCAATTGAACTGAATATAAATCACTTTTCGAGGGTTGCTCAAAGTTGGGATAAGAATCGCAACTCTAGGGAGATTATACCAATTTCAACATTCTTTACCATCTTCAATATCAGCCAAAGTAAAGAAAAGCCGATGCAGAAATGTAAAATCAACCCAAGAATGTGACATCTGTCATAAAAGAAATCGCCATTAAATTATGAATCTACAATAATTTTTTAAATAAAATAAAATAAAGTATTAAAGAAATGAGGTCTTCAATCTTTTATCTCATATTCCCAGAATATACAGCCTCGAAGTGAATTAAGAATGTACGCTAAAGCGGAAAAAGTACGATCAATCGTGGTTTGAGACAAAGTATAGCGAAAATAATATCAGGCAGCTAAAAAACTTCCGAATCGTGGTTGTTTTTCTATTGCTAGAAATGTTTCTTTAACTACTAAATCTACGTCTGACTGCAGATGGTTATTGTTGACTTCTCCAACACATTCATCCATTGCTAGTTTATTTATAATTCATATGCGCATTTCATGAGCTATGTTCCCATCTTCAGTGAATTTATTAGAAAAACTGATTGAAATACAAAAAGCCAAGTGACAACAAAATCAATGGAAAAATGATTAAATTGAACAAATATTTGCCAAAAAAAATGTTCGTTTAATCGAGCTTCGCCAAGCATATGTTGGATAATAATCATACATACAACATATACAAGATTTCGAAATTTTGATACAGAGGTCCGATCAATAGAAATGAGGTACCGTTGGAAAGCTTTGGAGCCATAGGTCTATTGATTTCAGTAGTAGGAAAAAGAGACTTCCACGAAATTTCGCAATGTATTTTAAATGGGAAGCTACCAAAATCGTTGTGAGTTCCATTTTTCACCACCAGTGGCCACCAAAATATGAATATCGTCTGGTATTTCTACAAATGATTACACTTGAAGAAAGGAGAAAAATTGCACAAATACAATAAAAATCTTATAGAGGAAACCGAGAGGTGATACGTAAATCAGTGATTGTGCTTCACAGCTTTGTCATACCTCAAATACACACCGAGAAGTGTCTCTGTACTATATATCGATAGTGATGACAATGTCAAAAACAACCACAAATACTATTGAAATTACGTCATTTTATGTTTTGATTTTGTTCATTTTGTTACAAACTAAATAATTTGAAGGAAGTAATAATCGATATTTTCAATTATTTCATTGAGTAGGAATCAATTCAAATAGCAAGAAGAATGAAGCGCATGCTGGAAAACAACCAAAGCTCATCAACATCAACAGTTTCACCGGATAATACTATCAAGAAACAAAAAAAAATAAATGGTCTTACGTACGTAAAACTAACTTTTCCGCACATTTCCCGAAATTGTTCGGGCTTACGCATTTTTCATTGATTGCTACTCATTTGTATTGGATTTATGCTTATTTCTTATCGTATCATCATGCAACTTTGAGAATAAATCACAGAAAATGTCAAGTCATTACGATGAGATCGTATTTCAAGTCATTACACATCCATAATTTAAATTTGAATTTAAATTAAAAAAAAAGAATAAACATCAACAACAGTTTCTAATTTTTACTTCAACAAACGTTTACGCCTTTTGAATTGGTAATAACAATTACGAATATTTCACATTTATTCCACGAATAAAAACAAATAAACATCTCAGTTCCTAATTCTTACTTCAACGTTCTTTTTTTTGAATTGGTAATTACAATTACGAATTAGTTCACTATGATGTGAACTTTCAATTCATGCCAACGATAGATATGGTTCTACATTTATGTTATGTATAACAGTATAACTTTCGGTAACAGCATGAGCATTTAAACTGATGAAAAAACACAGATTAGAAAATCACAAATACTTCATCCAATTTATTGATTTGAATATTGACCCCGAAAATTTAAAATTTTGTGGGGGAGCTGGATTTAAATCTCATCAAAATTACTTGAAAAACATAGAAAACAATATTTTGAGAGTTCCAATAGGAAAAAATGTGAACTTAAGATAGCCGCCATACAATTTTTCAGTTTTGACCCCGAAAAGACTCCAAAAATCCGAAATTTTGCAGGGGAGGTAGTCCTAAATCTAGTCAGAATGACTTGAAATTGTGCACTCATTTTATTCATAAAAAAATAATATATTCAAAGTTTCGATTCGTTACAATGTGAACTTGAGATAGTCGCCATACAAATTTTTCGTTTCGAGCCCGAGATGACCCCGAAAATCGAAAATTTTACAGGGGAGGTATCCCTGAATCCCATTGGAATGACTTGAAATTTTGCATGCCTCATTTTTTTCATAAAAAAAATATTCTGAAAGTTTCATAATGATACAATGCAAAATAGTCATAGTCCCCATACAAATTTTTCGTAATTATATTGAAAAACCGCCAATTTTTTGATTCCACTCCACTACAGCTACCCGAAAAAATTATCCGATTAGGCTGAAAATTAATAGGTTTCTATTCCTAATGAAGACAAATGTGTGTGTAAATTTTTGTTCAATTCTAAAATCAATTTTTTGAGTTATCGTGTTAACAAACTTTTGCGTACAACGTACCACACACGGACAAAAAATTACTCCGGGAATGGTTGCAATCGTTTTTTCTAGGTTCAAAACGCATAGAAAACTTATTCCGAGCGTTTCGAATTTTTTGGACCGATCGCAATACTTTTACCACACAAAAGTGCGGAAAAGTAAAAATAATGCGATCGGTCCAAAAAATTCAAAACGCCCGGAATGAGTTTTCTATACGTTTTGAACCTAGAAAAAACGATTGTAACCATTCCCGGAGCAATTTTTCGTCCGTACTTTCAAAATATTAGTTTTTTATGCAAGAAGTAAGTCATGCAACATTTCAAGTCATTCCGATGAGATTTAGGACTCCTCTCCTGCAAAATTTTCGATTTTTGGGATCAAAATTCAAATTTTGTCATTAAATTGGATGAAGTATTTATGATTACTACAGATTGGAAATATTTTCATCAATTTGAATGCTCATTAACTTTTTAACGAAAGTTGTAGAAAACATAAATGTGAAATATTCGTAATTGTTATTACCAATTTAAAAGGCGTAAACGTTTGTTGAAGTAAAAATTAGAAACTGTTGTTGATGTTTATTCGTTTTTTTTAATTTAAATTCAAATTTAAATTATGGATGTGTAATGACTTGAAATTCGATCTCATCGTAATGACTTGACATTTTCTGTGATTTATTCTCAAAGTTGCATGATGATACGATAAGAAATAAACATAAATCCAATAAAAATGCGTAGCAATCAATGAAGAACCCGTGAACCCGAACAATTTCAGGAAATGTGTGGGAGAGTTAGTTTTACGTACGTAAGCCCATTCATTTAATTCATAATTTGGATTTGTATATTTTTGTTTTGTTTACTGTTTATTGCATTGACATCCATGTCTTTGCGGCACACAATTTGATATCAATAATTTTGTGTTTTGTATTCGCTTTTGGAACGATAATTCACCTCGGAATCAGGTTTTTTATTTTATTTAAAATTATTTGAAAGAGTCAACAATGTCTTGAACTAGATTCATTCCAATTTTTTTACATTTACAAAATCAAAAATAATTTAATGACTAATAATGACGGTCCAATCAAAAATGTAATTTTCAGCCAATTCTAAACTTAGAATCAAGTTGCCTTTTGCTTTTTCTTGTCACACTTGTTCAAATAATTTCCATAAACATTTTCTTCAATACAATCATTGCGAATATGGGAGCGAAGCTCTTGAAATGTGCATACGTATGTAACTCCAATAGTTTCGTTAATAGAGATTTTTTAGTGTTGCCCATTGTCATACTCGTAAAGTTTGATATTTTCGACAGTATACGTCCTCTGAACGTGTTTTTTTTAATTTGAGCGCCATTTGTTTTGTTTACAGTGACTTGAAAATTTTATCAACAACAACAACAACAACAACAACAACAAACATTTATAGACCGTTATTGCCTTTCAGCGTCTGGTCTGTTCTACGAAACAAAAAGCCTCATATACCCCTAACAATACCTCTCCACATACCCCGATCGAGAGCCAAGTTTTGAGTTTCCACACACCATTCATATCCCCTCGCATTCAAATCACATTTAACCGAATCCAGATAACGTCTACGTGGTCTACCCCTACCTCTCGGCCCATCAGCTTCGGCGAACAGAATCCGCTTCGGCAATCGCCCTTCTCCCATGCGTTTGACATTGCTGAAAATGCATGAAATTGTAAACTAGTGTACATATGCACGAATATCAAATGACACCTCGCGCGTATATATATTGAAATTAAAACAGCACTCAGTGCGCATTATTCAAACACACACTAGACTCGACGGTTGTTATTATTTACACTTCTCTTTCAGTTTGTTGAATAGCCGATGTCTATGGGATAATTAATCAAATTCATCATGGTAGCAAAGCGAAGTTAATCGGCGAAATAACTCTGTGAATTTTCAATAAATTGACTTTACAAATAACAAAAGTTTTTGTGAATGTGAAGAATAAAATCCGTCGACGACAAAAATTGTTTGGTGTATGAACTGTGAATAATCGACATAAATCCCCATTCTGTGTGAAATCATCTCTGTGTGGACAGTTCTGAACTGAGTATTTTTTTTGTGAAAAAAAAAGGAAAAAAGGTGATTTAAAAATGGGTAAAGAGTTCGATATGGAAAAATTGCGTGGTGTTGACAATTTTCATACGTGGGCGTACGTGATGAAAAATTTTCTTGCGCTAAAAGACATGGGCGATTGCATTGTATCACAATACCGTGTGAACGCCTGAAAAATTCAGAAATGAAAGCTCCAGAAGAAATGTTTTCTGGTAAGAAATGTGACTTGAGTGATTTGAAGTTATTCGGTTCAAAAGTGATGGTACTGAAACCCAAGCAAAAAAGAAAGAAATGGGACGAAAATAGTACCAAGATGCTGTTCGTTGGCTACGAACAGGGTGTCAAAGGCTATCGATGTTTTGATGAGCAAACAAAAAAGGTTATTACAAGCCGAAATGTACGTTTCTATGAGGAAACTGACACCAACAAAATGGAATTAGACCTGTGTAGTGAATCAAGTGTCGAACCAAATGAAAATAAAGAGCTAGTTGAAGAGAAAAAACAAAATGAGATGGATGAAAGTGAAGTGACAATAATTGCCGAAGACTCGCATGCAAATACGAGTAATGCAAGTGTAAAAGAAAGTGACCACGATTCAGCATCAGATGAAAATGCATCGAATGAATCAGTGTACGCATCACCAGATGAATCTGTGACTGACGACGATCCATCATATCAAACGGGTGCAAAAATTGACGGTAGTCAGCGATCATCCAGTCGAACAAAAAAACCATTTGTTCCATATCAAGCTCATTTTGCTTTTTTGGTGGAACCAGCAACGAGAAAAGAGGCGATGGATTCCGAAAGAAGTGAGAACTGGCAGCGGGCAATGGAGGACGAAATAAAATCGCATAGAGCAAACAATACATGGACTTTGGTCAGTTTGCCGGAAAGTCGAAGGGCGATTACAGCAAAGTGGGTATTTAAAATAAAAAGTGCAGGCACCGAAAACGAACGCTATAAAGCACGTTTAGTGGCTAGAGGATATGCACAAATACCCGGTGTAGATTTCACCGAAACTTTCTGTCCAGTGGTCAGACATACTTCGTTGCGTATATTATTTGGTCTATCTGTACAATTCGATTGGAACATTTACCAAATGGACGCCGTAACTGCTTTCTTACAGGGCGATTTAGAGGAAAGCATTTACATGAGACAGCCTGACGGGTATGATGATGGTTCGGGCCGTGTTTGTAAGTTAAACAAAGCCATTTACGGGCTAAAACAAGCAGGTCGAACATGGAATCAGAAATTGGACAAAATTCTACTGAATTTTGGACTTAAAAAATCAAAATGTGACCCTTGCGTATATTTCAATCAAGAGAGGAAATTAATCGTAGCAGTGTATGTCGATGATTTTCTGATTTTCTATGGGTGCGAAGAAAGCTTGAATGAGATCAAATTACACTTGAACGAATCGTTGCACATGAAAGAAGTGGGCGAAGCGAAAGAATGTATAGGCATTCGAATAACCAAAACAAATGGTAAAATAGAGCTGAGTCAAGAAACCTATGTGCGACAAATGATTCATAAATTTGGCATGGAGCACGCAAAGGCAACAAGAACACCGGCCGATTCAAATGTTAAACTATCGGCAAAAATGTGGAATAACAAAAACGATGCTAGTGGCGTTCCATATCAAGAGGTTGTTGGGAGTCTGCTGTATGCGGCTCAAATAACACGACCAGATATTTCGTTTGCCGTCAACAACGTAAGCCGATTCAATACACAGCACTCCAATGAACATTGGCAAGCGGTATTACGTATTTTGCGATATTTGAGTGGAACAAGCGGCCATAAACTTCAGTACAAAAGGGGCGAAAAAATTGGTATTGAAGCGTATACGGATGCAGACTACGCCTCAGATGTTGACAAGCGTCGATCATGTACAGGGTATGTGATAAAAGTTGCCGGCGCTGCAGTTAGTTGGCATAGCAAGCGGCAAGAGGTTGTTGCCTTATCGAGTACAGAGGCAGAATACATAGCTCTCTCGACTACCGCAAAAGAAACAGTATGGATCAGCCAATTCATACTGGAGGTATCGGGTGTCTACCTGCAACCTGTAAAAATACTGTGTGACAACACCAGTGCCATAAAAATGGCAAAAGTCGATGCATATCGCGAACGCACCAAACATATAGATGTACGATATCATCAAATCCGCGATTGGATGGAGAAGGGAAAAATATGTGTTGATTACGTGCACACAAATGAAAATGTTGCTGACGAACTCACAAAAGCACTGAATGGCGAAAAAACTGCTAAGTTTGCAGCGGAAATGGGTTTAATATTTTAAGTTTCTTTAAAAGCAATTGCCATTCCATAAATCTGCTTATTTTTCATTTCAGTTTTTTTTCCTTACTTTTTACTTCACATGCACCTTCTGTGAAATTTTTGTTGATAATTAATTTTAGTATAAATGGGCCCAAGCCAAATTGAATAATCAGTAGTCATTGAAAAGTAATTGAACAGATAGGATCATGGGCTGGTTTAGTTCCGAAGAAATCGAGACGAAGACAGTTGATACGAGTGGACACGTCAACAACAATATTATAATACAAGAGGCGCGCGATACAAACGACCAAAAGCTGATCAGTGAGCGGATGCTAATCGCAACTTATGTGCTAGTAACGGCTGAAATCATTAAACTGGGAGTATACATCTTCCACAGCTACAAAAAGACCATAAAGAAGAAGTACCAGTCGCCAACAGTCTAAATTCTTTTTTTTTGGGCCCATCTGGCATTTAGTTTGGAACTATTGTCCAATTTGTGTTTTTTCTTCAAAATTTAAATTTGAATCATGTATTTTCACTATTGTTGTATTGAAATTTAATCTTTAAAATCCAATAAGAGAGGATGCTGAAAATGCATGAAATTGTAAACTAGTGTACATATGCACGAATATCAAATGACACCTCGCGCGTATATATATTGAAATTAAAACAGCACTCAGTGCGCATTATTCAGACACACACTAGACTCGACGGTTGTAATTATTTACACTTCTCTTTCAGTTTGTTGAATAGCCGATGTCTATGGGATAATTAATCAAATTCATCAGACATGACCAAACCATCTCAGTCTAGATTTTCTTGCTTCCTGTCCTACCGAATCGACGTTTAAATCCCCCCGAATCGTCTCATTTCGGATTCTGTTTTCCCACTGATCGCGGCGCGAGACTCCCGAAACCATTCTCAACACTTTCATATCAGACACTTCCAAATCATGAATTAAATTTTCAGAATCAACCCAGCTCTCGCTACCATATAGAATAGTTGGTCTGAAGATTGACCCGTGAATCAACATCTTTGTTTCTTTACTCAATTCACGTTTATTGAAAACGTGTGATCTAAGTTGGGCTACTACTTTATTTCCATTAACCCTACGCTGTTCAAACTCTTTATTAAACTTGCCATCTTCCGAGAAGATGCAACCCAAATATTTGAATTAGGACACTTGTTCCAACAAGTTGCCATTCAATGTGCAATGAATTGGCTTTCGAGTTTTGCCCACATGCATAACTTGAGTTTTTGTGCCGCTAATGGTCATTCCGAAGTTCGTACAAGCCTCTTCCAAATCTTTGATACTATTTTGCAGCTCCCCTTCAGAATTTCCAAATAGTACCGGATCATCTGCGTAAGCGAGTGCAGAGATAATATTGCCCCCCAAAGCTACTCTACCCCTTAAATTGGCTGATTTGATCAGCTTGTCCATATAAATAATGAATAGAAGAGGCAAAATTGTACAGCCCTGTCGCAGATCATTACCTTCTTCAAACCATTCACTCAAATCTCCATCCACTCTTACTGCTGCTTTACTGTTTGCGTACAAACTTTGGATCGCGTTGAGAAGATAACCATTCACACCATATTCTGCCAAGACTGACCACAACTCAGATCTGGGAATGCAGTCGTATGTTTTCTGCAAATCCACGAAACAGAAGTACAGTTCCCAATTTCTTTCAAGGAATTTCTCCATTAATTGTCTCATGCAAAAAATTTGATCCTGACAGCCGCGCATTGGGCGGAAACCCGATTGATTTTCATCCAAGAGCGATTCGACAATAGCTCTTGTTCTCTTTTCCAAAATTGCACTATATACTTTACCGACAACGCTCAGTAGAGAAATTCCTCGATAGTTGTTGCAGTCTCTATTAGTGCCTTTCTTATGAAGTGGCGAATGAAAATTTTATCTCAGCCAAAAAATAAATTTTACTCGTGAACATTTTCGTTCGATGATTTGTTACAACTTTCGAGTATGCCAAACTCAACAACAGTGTTTCAATCGACTCCATTGGGCCTTTGACAATGAAGCTCTAACACTTCATAAAATTTATAATTGGTGCAACGAATTCAAGCGCGGTCGACGTTCGCTCAGAGACGAATTGCGAGAAGGTCGTCCAATATAATCTATTGTGCCAGAAAACATTGATGCTATGTGTGAAATGATAAAGCAAGATTGGCATGTGCCTCACCATGAGATTGAGGCATTCTGGCCATTTCATCCTACAGCATATATACAATATTGCATGAAAATGTAACCGTGAAAAAGATTTGCTCACGTTGGATCCCACACAATTTGACAATCGCTCAAAAAAAGGTCCGGTTGATTGGTGCAAAGAAATGTTTAAGAAAGACAATCGCCGTGCTTTAAAAAATGTCAATCACATCTACACAGGTGACGAATCATGGATCTTTGCGAATGAGCCCGAAACAAAACAGGAGTCGACACACACACACACACACCTCTACCGTCCCCCCTCGCCACACCGGCAGGAGGAAAAAGAGGACGAGCTGCCTCCGAAACTCCGAAGAGCCAGCCAGGAGTAGACACTATGGCAAACAAAGTAGCGAAGACCGGTGAACCAAGCCCCATGGAGTGGAGCAAAGTAGTGAGCCGGAGCAACGCTAAAAAAGCTAATTCAGAGAAAAACAAAGCGTCCCGAGAAAAAACAACGGAGAAGCCAAAGAAGACGGAGAAACCGAAGCCAAATGAAAACCCAAAGGCGAAGGACAAACCAAAGTCGAAGGAGACTACTGTTGCATAGTGCTATGAATAACTAACACACACAACTGTCACTCTCTCACTCTAACGTTGTCTTAATAAAAGTCAGTCTTGTATTAGCATTCATACTATACACACTCTTTGATTATGCTACATGGCGCCTGACGAACGAAAACAATTAAAATCCAGTAAAATCATCGGTCATCGATTGTTAAAAAATCAAAATAAAGCCAAGTACTTAAACGATGAGAAAAAAATAAAATAAATAAAAATTCTTGCGATTATTGAGTTTTTTGTGAATTTATCAAAGAGTTAGTATGGAACACGCGTAAGTAAGCACATGAGACTACGTAGTGGAAGGCGCTATACAGATACTCAAAAAGAAAAAGAGAAGAGGCTTCGAAAATTGGCGGAAAAAAGAAGTTATTGGGAATCAAACGAACAAAAAAACCAATGAATGCATCTGAAGCCAAAAAACTGGACAAAAGAGATAAAAAACGAGAAATTGGCGGACCAAGCAACGCAAACAAAGAAAACAAGGACGTGCAGGAATCATCTACATCAGATAGCGACGATCAAACTTTGCCAGATACAATTCCATTGCCTGATTCTGATGCTGAAACCACGATAATCCAAGTCAAAAAGATGGGCGATTTATTACGTAAGCCGGACATACTGAAAATGGAAGGTAATTTAAGTGAAAATTGGCGCAGGTGGAAGCGAACATACGACTGCTATTTTGATGCAGCTGAATTAAATGACAAAACCGATAAAGTTAAAATCAACACGTTTTTAAACATCATCGGTCCCGATGCCGTTGATACATTTGATTCATTTAATTTGTCTGAAGCATCGAAACAAGTCTATACAAATGTTGTAAGGGCATTTGATGATTTTTGTAAACCTAAGCAAAACACCGTTTACGAAAGATTTGTATTTAATGAAAGAAAACAAAAGGATGGAGAGTCGTTTGATACGTTTCACATGGACATCAAAAGACTTGTTCGGACATGCCAATACAATGACCAAGAAAATGATATGCTTCGAGATAGAATTGTCATTGGCATTTATGATAAAAAACTGCAGACACGATTATTAGAGACGATTCTACTTACTTATGAAGCAGCCGTCGAAAAATGCCGATCAGCAGAAATAACGAGAGAGCAAGCAAATGAAATGAGTAAATTAGTCTCTGTGAACGAAATAAAACACGTGGTCGACATCAATAAGAGCCGTAAGCAGCGTATGAATGAGAACTGGAGACGAAAAAACAACAACAACAGCAATCACACACGAAACAGCAATGTGGCAAGAAGAAACGATGGCCGCACCAATACTAACCCAAACACTAACAATAAATCGAATCGTAGTAATTTGAATAACAATAACAAAACTATCAGAACCGTTGATAATTGCAAGTTTTGTAATTTGTCGCATAGAATGGGTAGCCAGTTTTGTCCAGCATATGGCAGCACATGCAATACGTATATGCTGTCCACTGGAAATGTGAATGATGCGTACCCGTGGCTTGAGAATATTGAAATCGAAAATAAATCGGTCGCGTTCAAGGTGGACACAGGAGCAAATATTGATGTGTTACCATTGCATGTGTTGAGACGTATTGCACCAATGATTGAATTAAGAAAAACATCAATTACGATGCGCGCTTTTGGTGGACAATGTTTGCGTCCAATAGGTACGTGCTCGTTGCTTTGTCGATTAAATGAAAAAAGATTGTTTATGAAATTTGCCGTTATTCATCTCGATGTTACACCTATTCTTGGTTTAAAATCATGCATTCAATTTGGTCTCGTGAAAGAGCCACAAAACTCACGCCGCGTCACACGAAATAATTTGTGACTAGATACGATTGAAGATGGGGTTGATACGAAATTTATATTAGATAATCATCCGGATTTGTTTAAAGGAATGGGTTGTTTTGAAAATGAATATGATATTAAAGTAAAAGAAAACGCGATTCCTGTTGCAAATGCACCACGACGAATAGCACTTGCACTGAAGAAAAGATTAAAAGAAAAATTAGACCAATTAGTCAAAGATGATGTTATTGAAAGAGTGAATGAGACAGCTGAATGGGTGAATCATTTGGTTGTGACTGAAAAAAAAGATAAATCACTACGAGTGTGCCTTGATCCACAGAAATTGAATGAATGCATTATGATTGAGCATGCATATATACCCACTTTTGAAGATGTTGCGAGTAAACTAAATGGAATGAAATATTTTTCTGTATTGGATCTCAAAGATGGATTTTGGCACGTACGATTAAGTGAAAGATCACGAAAATTTTGTGTATTCTCAACACCATTTGGTAATTTTAGGTTCATGCGAATGCCATTTGGATTGAAAACAGCACCTAGCATTTTTCAAAGAATGAATGATGAAAATTTCGGTGACATTGAGAATGTCATGACATATTTCGATGATATATTGATAATGGCTCGTACGAAAGAAGAGCATGATAAGACGATAAAAGAAGTACTAGATAGAGCGCGGATGAAAGGTGTTCGATTTAATGCAAAGAAAATGCAAATCGCTGTAGAAAGTGTCAAGTATTTGGGCCACATATTTAGTCATAATGAAATTAAACCCGATCCGGATAGATTAGTAGCTATTGAACAAATGACTCGACCCATGAACAAACGAGATTTGCAAACGTTTCTCGGTGTTGCAAATTATTTACGCCCATTCGTTCCAAATTTGTCTGAATTGACAGCACCGCTTCGAATCTTATTAAAAAAGAATTTCTTGTTTCAATGGACTCAAACGCATGAAAAAGTCTTCGCTGATTTTAAATCAGACATTCTCACAACAAAAATATTGGTGCCATTCGATGTTAATAAAGACATTATTATTCAATGCGATGCTTCGAAACACGGTTTAGGCTGTTGTTTGCTACAAGATGGCAAACCTATTTCATTTGCATCACGCAGTATGAGTAGTGCTGAACAAAATTACGCACAAATTGAGAAATAGATGCCTTCGATTATTTTCGCTTGTAAGAAATTTCACTTCTATACTTACGGTCGAACAGTTAAAGTGGTGAATGACCACCAACCACTACTGAGCATCATGAGAAAGGATATTCATAAAATCGCATTATCCAAACTTCAAAGGATGCGTCTCAAATTGCTTAATTATGATATATTGCTTCAATATGCGCCGGGCAGAACAATTGTTTTGGCAGATTATCTGTCTCGATATGAAAATAAACTTGATTCGAATGGTGAAGATAAAACGATTACTGAATCTGTCATGACAATAAATGCCAGTGATGAAAAAGAAAATGGAAATTCAAAATGAAACGATTAAAGATGAGTCATTGAATATTATTATGAATTATTGCAAAGAAGGTTGGCCAAATGATAAGAAAAAATGCCCAATGCATATTAGATATTTTATAAACTGCGTAATGATATTTTTCTTGAAGATGGAATTTTGTTTTTTAATGACCGAATTGTTGTGCCAAAGAGTATGAGACGATCTATTTTGGAGGCACTGCATGAACCGCATTTTGGCATTACAAAAACATTGAAAAGAGCTCAACGCTCAGTTTTCTGGCCAAACATCACGAATGATATTGAAAATACGGTTTCGCATTGTCGTATTTGCCAAGAAAATCAGCCTAAGAATCAAAAGGAACCATTAATTTGTCTCGAAATTCCAAAAATACCATTCGATAAAATAGCTTGTGATATCCTTGAATATAAATCAAAAGATTATTTAGCCATAACAGATTACTATTCCAACTGGATTGAACTGGTTCAATTACGAAATAAAACGTCTTCTGAAATAACTTTCCAGTGGTTAAAAATATTCTCATCATATGGCTAACAGTTTGCGAAAAAACATGACATCGAAATTATCACAAGAAGTCCACGCTATGCGCAATCCAATGGCATGGCAGAACGAACCGTTGCAATTTGTAAACATATTTTGAAGAAAGCAAACACAGAAGAGGATATATTCAAATCACTTTTAGCATACAGAACTACTCCGATTAAAAATATGTTACACTCGTCCGCCGAATTATTACACAGTCGTAATTTAAGAATAAACATTCCGATGCATGTGAAAAAATTTGAACCAAAAATAGGAGCTGACGTAGAGACAGAACATATGAATAAGCAAACAAAAACAAAAACTTATTACGACAAAAGTGCAAAGTTTCGAGCAGACCTGAAACAAGATCAATCGGTTTTATTTATGTTGCATGGAAAATGGCAGCATGGAGTCATAAAAAAGAAGTATGAAAAAACTCCACGTTCGTATATAATTCAGTCTGAGGGTCGCGAATACCGACGCAACACACGGCACATTCGAATTTTTAATGAGAAGTCACAAAATGCAAACAATATTCAGCCAACGGTGACACATCAAAAGTTCACGCGAAGTGGACGAGCGTACTAGTTAAATGTTGATTTTTAACAATTATAATGTAATTTAAAAGGGGAGATGCAACCATAGTGCTATGAATAACTAACACACACAACTGTCACTCTCTCACTCTAACGTTGTCTTAATAAAAGTCAGTCTTGTATTAGCATTCATACTATACACACTCTTTGATTATGCTACAACTACCAAGCCCAAGGCAGAGGCACTCCTAGTAGAAACTAGCGAAGAAGTACCTCACGCTGACATCATTCGGAAGGTGAGAAGCGACGCAAAGCTAATACCCCTCGGAGAAAAAGTGGTCAAAATCCGACGCACTCAGAAAGGAGATTTACTGTTCGAGCTGTGCAACGACCCAAGTGTCGAAAGTGCAGCCTTCAAAGATGTACTAGAAGGAAGTTCTAGGTTCCCAGGTGAAAGTGACAGCGCTGTCACACATTGTCACCATCCAGATTAAAGACCTGGATGAGATCACCACAGCGGTGGATATAAGCCGGGAACTAAAAGAGCAATTCCAACTGAGTAAAGAGGTTGAGGAGACCAGCATCCGTCTTCGAAAGACATTCGATGGAACTCAGACAGCGGAGTTCAAACTCAAACAGGAGGACGCGAAAATACTATTGGAAAGGGGCAAAATTAAAGTCGGCTGGACAATAGCGGCGATTAAAACCACCGAGCGGAAAGAAATGCTGAGATGCTACAAGTGCATGGGCTTTGGGCACCTAGCAAAGCATTGCAAGGGCGCCGACCGATCCAATTGCTGCAGAAAATGCGGTCAGGAAGGTCATAAAGCCAAAAACTACGAGAACGAAGCTAAGTGCATGCTATGCAAAGGTGAAAAGAACAAACACGAGACAGGGGGACGAAACTGCCCGCTCTACAAGAAGGCAGCAGGAACCAAAGATAAACGGAGTGATAAGCAATCAACGAAGAAACGAACATGAGAGTTACACAAATAAACCTCAACCACTGCGACACAGCTCAACAACTCCTCTATCAACGCACGATAGAGTCGAGCTACGATGTAGCGATCATTGCTGAGCCCTACCAAGTACCCAAGGAAAACGGTAAATGGGTGGCAGACAAGGCCGAAAAGGCAGCAATAACTGTGACGGGGGAATTTCCCATACATGAAATTGTCTCAAACAACGAAGATGGCTTTGTAATAGCAGTCATAAACGACACCGTCATCTGTAGCTGCTATGCACCACCGAGCTGGCCCATCGATCAATTCGAAAGAATGATGGACAAGCTCACAGGAAAACTAGCTGGCAAAACACCAGTTGTCATCGGCGGAGATTTCAACGCATGGGCGAAAGAATGGGGTAGCAGAATCACGAACACGAGAGGCTTCAGCCTGCGTGGACTTCTTGTGACGATGCCGAGAAAATTAGAATCGAGAAATTCGAGACGACCAGCATACTGGTGGAATGAGGAAATCAGCTCACTGCGGGCCAAATGCCTCAAAGTCAGGCGAAAGGTGCAATGAGCCAGAAGAGAGAATACGAATAGAACGTAGAGAAGAGCTCAACAAGGCGAAACACGAATTGAATCGCAGTATCAAAGCAAGCAAGAAAAAATGCCATAAAGAACTGTGCAAAGAGGCGGACGAAAATCCATGGGGTAGCGCCAATCGAATAGCTATGAAGCGACTAGGTGGCCCATCCATGCCGAGTGAAACGTGTCCAGATAGACTAAATACGATAATCAAAGGCCTCTTCCCGCAGCACGATCCGACAACTTGGCCACAACACCATCGTGACCAAGAGGGTGGCAACACACGCCCAGTGTCCACGGAAGAGCTTATAGAGGCCGCGAAAAGGATGACGGCGAACAAAGCACCGGGCCCAGACGGGATCCCGAACGTAGCGTTGAAAACTGCGATCCTAGCCTACCCAGAAATGTTCAAGGCGACGTTGCAGAGATGCTTGGACGAAAGTCACTTCCCAAGTATATGGAAAAGGCAAAAACTGGTCCTCTTGCCGAAACCAGGAAAGCCACCGGGAGACCCATCGTCGTATAGGCCGATATGTCTACTTGACACACTGGGAAAGTTGTTGGAGAAGATCGTCCTCAACAGACTGAATGACTATGCGGAAGACAATAACGGATTGTCCGAAATGCAGTTCGGCTTCCGCAAAGGAAAATCAACTGTGGATGCCATCAAGACAGTGGTAGAGCGTGCCGAAAAAGTACAAAAAAAGAAGAGACAAGGAAATCGCTACTGCGGATTAACCACCCTGGACGTCAAAAACGCTTTTAACGGCGCAAGCTGGGAAGCCATAGCCGAAGCACTGAAAAATACTGGAAATCTCCTACCAGTTGTACCGAATACTGCGGAGCTATTTCGAAAATCGAATACTCTTGTACGATACCGACGATGGCCGAAAAGAGTACAACGTGACAGCAGGTGTCCCACAGGGTTCCATCCTGGGACCCACACTGTGGAATATGGTCATAGCAGTGGTAGGCCAATCCGCGGAAGAAGTGGAAACGCTAACCACAGAAGCGGTAGAAATAGTGGGACGTTGGATGAACACAGTGAAACTGCAGCTAGCTCACCACAAAACCGAAGTGATGCTAGTCAGCAACTGTAAAAAACCAGTGTCAGCCAAAATCACAGTTGGAGAACATGAAATAGCTTCGGAAAGACACCTGAAGTATCTCGGAGTAATTTTGGACGATCGGGTAAATTTCAACAAACACGTTGAATATGTCTGCGAAAAAGCGGCAAAAACCCACACAGCAATGGCGAGAATCATGCCAAACACATACGGACCAAGGAGTAGTAGAAGGCGCCTCATAGCCAGCATCACTACATCCCAACTGCGATATGGTGGCCCAGCATGGAAAAGCGCACAACAGACGAAACAAAACCAGACTCAACTGAGCAGAGTGCATAAACTCTCAGCGATGAGAGTCACGAGCGTTTACAGGACCATATCCCTCGAAGCAGTATGCGTCATTGCCAGTATGACCCCCATCATCATAACGAAAGCGGAGGACAGTTAATGTTACGACGACAGAAGGACAAGCGAGCAGAACGCCCGACAAATACGTAAGCGAGCCAAAGAAGAGTCCATGCGGCGTTGGCAGGCCGAGTGGGATGCTCCAGAAAAGTGCAGATGGACCCATCGGCTGATCCCAAACATTTCAGCACGGGTAAACAGAAAACACGGTGAGACAAATTTCGACCTGACACAGTTCCTATCAGGTCATGGGTGCTTCAGAAAGTATCTCCACAGATTCGGACATGCAAGATCGCCCCTCTGCCCGACCTGCGAGAACACCGAAGAAACAGCAGACCACGTAGTTTTTTTCTGCCCCCGTTTCGATCAGGAACGAGTAGAAATGATGGCCCAGACAGGGCCAAACATTAACGCAGTGAATCTCGTCCAAGAGATGTGCAAAGATTCACGCACATGGAATGCAGTTGGAAACGCGGTCTCCAAAATAATGTCCAAACTAAGGACAAAATGGAACGAACAGGCGATAGGCGTATAAACGTAGCAGGCCAAACAGTAATACCTCACGGTGGTTCCGGGGTATCCTGCAGGAGTCTGGGAGGCGAGTTTTGGTTGGTAGGAATCCAACACTACTGGCGCGTAGCGAGAAGATCATCGACGAACCCAGTGTCTATGAAAGATTTCCCCCTCCTAAAAAAAAAAACACTCTCTCTCACGCACTCTCTCTCTCTCTCTTACTCACAGAAAAGTACTTGAATATGACAGTCCTAGTTACTGTGTATTTACTGTGTGTTTTTTTTATTATTATACATTTATACACTTCTGTTTCTTAGTATTAGTGTACACGTACACAACATTTCTCTTTCTTTCTCTCTCGCTCTGTGAGTGTTGAAAACACAGTGGCGTTTCATTCACTCACTCTCTTACATGTTCTCTCACACACAATATTGCACTTACGTATATTCAAATGTAACAGAGAAGAAAAAAAGGTAAACGATGGTGTGCATTGAATGTTTGTACTTGCGTTTTTCCATTTACACATGATTATACAGTACAGGCCAAAAATATGGATACAGCAACAGATATTTCGTTTTTCCAACTCTGTCATCATATTTTCATAATGAATTGATATTTTTTCGCTTTATTTTTGTTCTTTAATGTAAATCTGAGATTTTTGAATCATTCTGAACAAAATCTATGGCAATAAAATGAAATAATTACTTCTAATTGTCTTTTTCCATGCGCAATAAGATTATTGCGAATCTGTGGCAATTAAAAATATCATTTTTCTTGTTGATTCCAACGAATATTTCTGCTTGTTTTGAATTTGCCACGTTTTTCTTTGACAATTGATATGATTTTGAATGATTTGCAACGACATGGTCTGTATCACACCACCTGAATAACGGTAAATTCCATGAAATGTATTTAGATGAAAAAAGTATCAATCAAACGTCAATAACGATCAAAATATTAGTGGTAAATTAGTTTCTGTGCTGCAAAATGGCAAGAAAAAATGAAATAAGTCCAGAAAAACGCTCACAAATTGAAATATTAAAAAAAACTGGCAAATCATACGCCGAAATCGCCAAAATATTAAAAATTTCGAGGAGTGGTGTGCAGAAATGTTGGCAAAGATTCATTGAAACTGGCAGTAACATGAACAGAGCTGGACGCGGATGACCACGAAAGACATCTAAGAGAGATGACAACCATATTTTATTGATTTCCAAGGCAAACCGATTCAAGTCAGCGTCAGATATTCGAGCTGAAATCAATCAAACATTGGCCGCTCCAATTTCCTTGAATACTGTCAAACGGCGACTGCGAGAAAATGGAATGGTTGGACGAATAGCTGCGAAAAAACCACTCTTGCGACCGATAAACAAACGGAAACGTTTAAAATTTGCCAAAGAACACAAAGATTGGTCGATTGCTCAATGGAAATCAGTGCTTTGGTCAGATGAGTCAAAATTTCACATTACAAGTTGTACAACATTTCCAGTCATTCCGACTAGATTTATGACTACCTACCCTGCAAAATTCTCGATTTTCGGGGTCTTTTCGGGGTCAAACTGAAAATTTGTATGGCGCCTATCTTAAGTTCACATTGTAACGAATTGGAACTTTCGGAATATAATTTTTCTATGAAAAAAATGAGTCATACAACATTTCAAGTCATTCCGATGAGATATAGGACTACCTCCACTGCAAAATTTTCGATTTTCTGGGTCTTTTCGGGGTCAAAACGAAAAATTTGTATGGCGACTATCTCAAGTTCACATTGTATCGAATTGAAATTTTCAGGATATTTTTATTATGAAACAAATGACTCACGCAAAATTTCAAGTCATTCTGATGAGATTTAAGACTACCTCCCCTACAAAATGTTCAATTTTCGGGGTCAAAATTCAAATTTTGTCATTATATTGGATCAAGTAAAGGGTGATTTTTTAGCTGGTTTCTTTTTGACGTTTAATTTTTTGACAGATGTCAAATTCCAACTGACGTCTGTCACAGTCAAAAATGCTCAGTATGCTTTGCAATTTCAAGATAAAAAGACTTACAAACGAGCAACGCTTGCGCCTCCAGCCACACAGCGGGTCCATCCATGGACGAACTGCGCCGTAAGTTCGGCGAACAGTTCATCTCTCGTTTCGGCCCCGTTCATTGGCCGGCCAGATCGTGCGATTTAACGCCCCTGGATTATTTTTTGTGGGGCATGAAATTATTTTCAAAAAGTAAATGGCAAGAACCAATTTATCGATTTCAATAAAGATTTGATTCACTTTTCGAAATTTTTTGCGTTTTTTTCGATTTTCAAAAAGAAACCACTTAAAAAATCACCCTTTATTTGTGATTATTTAATCTGTGTTGATTTCATCAATTTGAATGCTCATTAACTTTTTAACGAAAGTTATACATAACATAAATGTGGAATCATATTAATCGTTGGCATGAATTGAAAGTTCGCATCAGAGTGAACTAATTCATAATTGTTATTACCAATTCAAAAATAGAGAACGTTGAAGTAAAAATTAGGAACTGAGATGTTCATTCGTTTTTTTATTAAAATTTAAATTTAAATCACATGATGTGTAATGACTCGAAATTCGATCTCATCGTAATGACTTGAAATTTTCTGTGATTTATTCTAAAAATCGCATGATGATTCGATAAGAAATCAACAGAAATCCAATACAAATCAGTAATTTCGGGAAATGTGCGGAAAAGTTAGTTTTACGTACGTAAGACCATTTATTTCGTATACACATGATCGTATGTATGCGCATGCAAATGAATTGGAGCAAAAGTGCGAATAAGTGAATGAACAAAACAAAATAGCTGAGTTTGGTGTATGCTATGTAAAAGTATGATAAAGCAAGCTATGATTGATAACTGATAAGCATAAGCGAAAAAAATATTATTATTTGAATATCCCCCGAATCTCTGAAAGAAAGGTTCATTCCAGTTTCAGACGAACAAAAAAATCTTTTAAGTATTTTCAACATGGATAGCAATGTAATTCATTGAATACATTTTCTTAGGCTGTCAATTTGTTTACAGAAAGAATAATCTCATAACACTTGCTATCAAATTGATAGCAATTTTGTGTACATTGAATAAAATGAGTGAGCACGAAGTTCACTCAAAATTGATTGCTGCTTCAATCAATAACTGTTGTTTTGTTCATTTGTTGTTCATTTGGTTTTGGGTATAGTCGTGATTTGCATTTCCTCTGAACAATTTCAAAACACATTATATTCCCCTGTGCTAAGTGTATATAGTGGACATAAAGCGTATGATGGTTCACAGATTGAAATGACTTCACTCATTTTATTCCTTCTATTGGTGCAAATATATACAATTCAATCAATTGAAGTGATATCAGCATATCGAGAGAGTAAATTTTGTTTTATATATTAATTTTTATGGTTCTTTGTTCAAACAGCAAAAATCTTTGCTGTCATTTCAGTTGATGCATGTGCGGTCGATGGAAAACTTTATACTGAATTCGATCGTTTTGATTCTGGTATCGATGGATGTGCCAAGTGTATTTGCATAGGTAATGGAGTCAGATGTAATGGAGAACAATGCCAAAAAATCTTCATAAAAGGAATGGAATCAACGACCACGTTGATCAAAAGCTCTGAATTAAAAGGAAATGTAATCATTCAACCGAAGAAAATTCAAACCAACTCACTGTCGTCGGATGAAGATGTATCCACCTATCAATCTTTCACAGTGAGATTATTAAACAGAGCAGTCCGAGAAGCACAAGAACGCTATGCTCAAAATAAAACCGTACCCGATCTTGATTACATCAAAAATCAAATGATATCGTATTATGCGTTGGAAGACCGCGAGCGATTTTCAGGAAATATTAGTGATGCTTGTTTTTCTTATATTCTAGCTGCATCAACCTATGACACTTTATCAGCCTATATAAGCGAGAGTATAGACGCCGAAGTTAATGCTCTTTACGAAAAAAGATTCGTCAATACACAAGATAAGGTGGACAAAATTGTAATACACTCAAGTGATTCAACAGTTTTTAACAACAGCACATCAAAACAAGAGGCAAATACCATTTCTTATAGCATTAGCGTAACAAAAACAGATACAATGAGCATCAGTATAACAGCGGATATCCATGCTAAATCGGAAATTAAAATTCCTTTCTTTGGAGGAACGAGTTTTGAGTTTGGAATTTCTACATCTGGGACACAGACACAAAGTCGAAGCATAGAATTTACTGTAACGGCTCCATCGCAAAAAGTTTCTCTAGATCCAAAAACTAAAATGAACGTCACTTTCAATTTTTATCAATACTATAATATTGAAAAATATTTTTTGGATTTTTTGGTTGATGACAACGCCAAAATTTCATACCCAAATCTTAGGGATGACATTTATTATGGAGATCCAAAATGTTGCAGACCATGTTTATTATTCAAACAAGCCAATACAGTTTCTTCACCATTAAGTTCCTTTTTACGCGAAAATCCTAATTTACTTAAGAAAGTTTATTACAAAAACGATACTGTAATTAGACTTGAAGAAAAGAATGGAAAATTAATTTTAAGAAATTTCCCGGCATATGAAAAAATTATGAACTTCGGAGTGGATATATTTTTCGGAGATCCAGAAAATATAACTGATATATTAATATAAATTACTAATATTTTTCCGATTTCCAGTTTGCATGGGCCAAGAAAAATATTATAGAAAATGTAAATTTGAAGAGTCTATAAAATAGTATTAATAAATAGATAATGGAGCTGGATGCTTCAAATAGTAATGGATTTAACATAGTTTTTGGCGGTTTTATTTAGAGTTGGATAGATATTGTTCATTGCTGTCTAACAACTCATAGGTAAATGTTTGTAAAATACACTTAGCACAGGGGAATATAATGTGTTTTGAAACTGTTCAGAGGAAATCCAAATCACGACTATACCCAAAACCAAATGAACAACAAATGAACAAAACATCAGTCATTGATTGAAGCATCAAATCAATTTCGAGTGAACTTCGTGCTCACTCATTTTATTCAATGTACACAAAATTGCTATCAATTTGATTGCAAGTGTTATGAGATTATTCTTTCTGTAAACAAATTGACAGCCTAAGAAAATGTATTCACTGAATTACATTGCTATCCATGTTGAAAATACTTAAAAGATTTTTTTGTTCGTCTGAAACTGGAATGAACCTTTCTTTCAGAGATTCGGGGGATATTCAAATAATAATATTTTTTTCGCTTATGCTTATCAATAGGCTGGCCAGATCCGGTAGGAATGGCAGGAATTTCCTGCTTTTCGAAGCAAAATTTTCATTTGAAATCAATGAAACGAAACCAATGCACGCGAATTCCGAAATCGAAAAATTTGTAGATTGTGTGATTCATTCTCGCTTCAAATCGTTTCATTTACTTCTCTCCGACTGTACACAAAATTTGGTTGTCATAACAAAAATCGAAAAATGTTTATGCAAGCATTGTGTCTGTGTTTCAACTTCAACTGTAAATTAAGAATGAAACCGCGTGTCGCTGTCGCAACATGCTTCAAAATTATCGACTGAAGGCTATGGCAAACATAAACAAATATCGAACGATGTTTTTTCTTCAATTGTGCCAGCAGTTTTGATTTAACTGTAATTATGAAATCGGAATATGCGCATTTCACGCTATCAATCGCGTTTTAGAGCTCAGTATTAAATTCATTCTTGACCTACAAAAAAAATAATAAAATAAATATTGGTAAAAATACCTGGTCAGCAAACAAAATATCAATCCAAATGGGAGATTGAATTTCCATGGGTGCAATCATTTCAAAGTGATGTAAATTGTGCATTTTGTAAGGTTTTTGGTTCAAATTTTTCTATCGGAAATCAAGAAAAGAAGACATTGGAAGAACATCAGAACAGCAATAGTCATTTACAAACGTTGAAAACAGCTGCCAGTAATCGAAATATTGACAAATTATTCTCCGGTATGTTTTCGAAGCAAAATAAAATATTTTATCATATAAATTTCATGATTCACAGACAACAAAATGGTATTGCAAAAACTACTTTAACACTACATATGGTTTTAAATTTAGTTTATCTTATTTTTTTATTTTTCCATGGTGTTATTTCAAAATATTCCTTGTTTCAACTATAAAAATGTAGTTTGTTTAAATTTTGATTAAAATCTGCCTGTTCACTGTAACCGTACCTTCGCAGCGAAGCAATTTTTTACTAGTGGCGCCACCACATTTACGCGCCCAGCCTTTATTTAAGTACTTTTGGCAACATTGTTCGTAGTGTTTTGATATTTCATGACATGTGACATTAATGTTCGTTGATATAAAAGTGAGTTTTGAGTTTTAAGAATAAAAGTGAGTTTTTTCATTTTACTACTTTTGTCATAAATTCACGGTGAAAAAATGTGTGAAAACATGTATTATCGTTGCAACTAATTTTTACCGTTTCTACTGTTGCAAATAATACTAAAAACGGTAAAAATTAGTTGCAACGATAGTACATAAGTGTTGAAGATTTCAGAAAAATAAATGTAGACAAGAATTAAATAAGTTGAATTTCTCATTATTCACAAGGTGCGTTGAAAAATTTAAATGAATCGTCTATACTAATAAATTTGAAAGAACGTTTTCAAACCCGGATCATTTACGTGAATAACCGAATTATTTACAACATTTCTTTTTGTGAGAAAAAGAACATTTTCTCGGCTTTATATTATTTTGATATTTCTTTTTACTGCACTTGCAGACATATTCATCCAACTTTCTCATCGCTGTAGATCCATTTGAAGATTTACGACAGTATGGACCGCAAAAAGAGGCTTTGTATGCAAACAGTGGGAATTTGCATGAAAAACCACAACATGTCTACGCTATCGGTGAATATTAAACGTGGAAAACACATTTTGGATTTCTTATTCCAAGCGAAATCGGATTCACAGAATTTCATCGCAGGAGCTCCGTTTTTCGAAGCATTCGGGAATACTGGAACAAGTGCAAATGCAAATAATTCCCGATATTGTAAAATGTTGGACGTATTTTATTTTTATTCCCTTATTTTATTGCAATATAATCAATCCGTTTCTTTTGATTTTCAATTGAAGCTCGTGTATGACTCCGACTTCAAACAGTCTGGTGCGAAAATAGGCTGCAATATGCTGGAAAGCAATCGAGTTTTTGCTGTAAAACGGAAAGAATCCAATCTTCATGTATTTTATGCATTGATTCTTGGTGCAACGAATGAGATTATGAAAGAAATAGGCCTTGATCAACAAATATCTTACAAAGTATGTAAAAGTGACTGTCTCATTTCTTTTTTATAAGAGTCTTCTATTTGTGACTCCTTAATGACGGAAAAACAATTTTGAGCAATTTTGTGTCTTCCAATATTATTATTTCAGTGTATACCGGATAAAGATTTATTTATTGAGAACCCAGACTGGCACGATAAATTCAATGTCATAGACAACAGTCTAGACATGCTTGGATTTACAGTGGAACAAAAAACCGTCATATATAGGCTTTTGTCAGCAATTTTGAATATTGGAAATATTCAATTCGAAGAAACAGGGATTGAGGAAGGTTGCTCAGTAAATACAGAGTCTTGGGATTTTTTTACCGCTACGACTATGTCAAACTTTAAGAAGGCAGAACTAGAAGACGGCCTGACAACTTACAATTGCTGATGAAGAATCCAACGATGACAACGGAAAGCAATATTCATTGGAAGATTTAAACTCTGAATTCCTCTTTAAATTCAATAGCCCAATTCGTGGTCTCAAACCAACTGAACGGCTTGCACAAAAACCACAACAACCGCTTCCTCAATGGCAAATTATTCAGAATAATTTCCGAAACAGAATTCAGACCAAATACAATATAAAGTAAACTTAAAATGTGCCTCCTTAAAGAAAAATGATGTTTAATGCTAAAAGCAATTAAAAATGCAACATTTTTGTCTGGCATTTTAATTTTTTGAATTTTAATCAATAACCCCTACTACGCGGAGCCCTACTACGCGGAGCACTGCACGGCTATGACTGTAACCGATTTGTTATTTATAATACCTCGGTACAAACGAAACAATTATATTTCATGTTGACTCAAAAATCAGTTGAAACGATCGATATGAGCGAATAATTTCGAAAAAACAATGCTACCAATTATTTGTACTAAGAGATGGAACTGTGGAAACGAAAAACAGTACGGAAAAAAATTGTTTAGAACCCAAATTGCATATTTCATACATGCATTGTTGGCAATATTACTCCTGACCCAATTCATTCTGCCAAATATATGTAATTTTGTTGCAGTGAACCGACAGATTTTAATCAAAATTTAAACAAACTACATACATTTTTATAGTTAAAATATTAATTATTAATATTTATAACACCATGAAAAAATAAAAAAATTAAATAAATCATATCATACTAAATTTAAAACCATATATATTGGTGAAATGACAGATACTGAAAAGTGATGAGTAATGATGATGCTTTGACATGAAGATAGTTACAAGATTGCCCGATGCGATATAGTACTAGTAACGCCATCTCTTGTAAATCCTTTAAAATTCATTTGTTTACCCAATAGTTTTAAAGTGGTTTTTGCAATACCATTTTGTTCTCTGTGTTTGTGTAATTATAATAATTATTTGTAGATCGCTCAAGTGCTCAAATGGATATTGCGGCTAAAGAAGGAACAATGGTTTTTCATGTCATTTCGGAGAACCAATCATTTCGTTCAATGGTGTGTCTATCTAAAGTGATCAGAAATGTTTTTGATGAAAAAAAATACGAATGCAGCCGAACAAAATCAACCGCATTGTGAACCAGAGCATTCGCAATGAATTGGACAAAACTGCTTTCATATATGCTGCAAACGATGCATCAAACCATGTTAGCACGAAGTTATTCCCAGTTATTATTCGGTATTTTGTACCATTGGAAGGCATTCGAACGCAAATGATTGACTTGGCTGCGATGAAAGGTGAAACAGCCAGGCAAATACCATATGACAGCCTCGGAAAGAAAGCATATCCTATAAATTTGTTGAAGAAAACGCTAATACAAAAATATTATACAAGAGACACTAACGAAAAATCGTCGAGAGTAAAAGCCAAATGTAAGGCGATATAACACAGCTACATCGCTGTACAATTGTATACGATAAGAATAAATAAATCAGTCAGTTTTATACTCTACAAGCTAACAGACGTCTCTTACTCTGTGCGTACTCTCTCAATAATAAAGTATAAGAATGGGCAAGTAACATATTTAATATGGTGAGTCCGGCTATAAGAGCTAAATTAATTGAAAAAAAACTCATCAAATTGAAAGAATTTAGATCAATTAAAGAGAATGAAAAAAAGTAGTGAATTATGTTTATTAGAAGCAATTTCAATAATAATTTTATTGAGCAGTACCACGTGATTTGGTGACCGCATGTATTTCCGATAAATACATTATGATAAACATCGACCAAACATATGAAATTGAAATCATATTTCATATCATCAATCATAACTTAATTTCGACGAAAAGTGAATAAATTAACGATCATTATCGGAAATCTTCAAAATAAAAATAATATTTTTGTGAATACATTTAATATAGAACGATACCGCTACTGTAACATGGCACAGTGCGTTAAAAAAATGAAAAAAAGTCAAATAAATATAGAAGAAAATATAATACAGCTAAAATGCTCCTTGGGAAATAAAAATACAGACAATTTTTAAACAAAATTTAAATATAAATTAAAGTTAAAGAGAAATTATCTAAAAAATCAATAAAATGCATTTAAATTACCTTACGCATGACAAACGTAGTGAAACAGTAAATTGAGTGCTACCACGTGTTTCGACTATACGTAAGACAACAACAATATTATGTGCATAGGTACGCAGCGAGCGTGCATGCAACAACGAGACACCATCAACGTACAAGAGATGCGCACCCAATTTATACAAGAAAAAGACGAATAAGAGAGAAATACCACACATATAAGGATGAGACACAACAATGAAGACGAACAATGAAGAGAGAAGTCATACATTCACAAGTAAACCATTCAATGAGGCGAAACAAATACGCACGGTCAACGTTAAAGTATTGAATTGATATGTATATTTTTTTTTTCGTTCCTTTACATTCATTCATTTACATTAAGCAAATAGTTAAGATTTACAGAGACATTTTTGCTACCATTTATCTGTGTAATTTTTTATTCATGCGCATAGTATGTATAAGTCAATTGATAAATATACGTCATAAATGAACGGTAATCAATAAATGTTATCTTAAATTATACTGCTCATTAAGCTGAGAAAAAGAAAAAAATTAACTAAATGAGTAACGAATTTAATAGTATAATATACAAATTGAAACGAGATGCATTTTATAAAGAATACAAAAGAATAGAGCCATATATAGCAAACAGAAGACCATTAACAAGCAATTTAGAATTAAGAGAAGAATATAGAAATTATTTGATAGACACATATAGCGATTTGGTACAGTATTCTGAAAGTGGTGCAAATAGCGAAAAGTTACTAGAGGGAGAAAATTATACTGAAAATACTCCGGATAACCTCCTTGATTCTGAAAATTCATTGATTTCTGAAAACGATACAAATAACTCTGAACAAATACCAAAAGTTACAATGCCTCAAACGCCGAAAGATTTTATTTCAATGGCACATCACATGATGGGAACCAAATTTGACGGAAATCCATTAAGTCTTGATAGTTTTATTGATTCAGTTGAATTGTTGAAAGAGCTATGTGAAGAAGCTAACAATGCAATATTTTTGAAATTTGTCATGACACGGTTAGAAGGAAAAGCAAGAGAGGTGGTGCCTGAAAACCCAAGAACAGTTGATATCATAATTGAAGCATTGAGAAATCATATTAAAAACGAACCGTCAAAAGTAATTGAAGGTAGAATATTGGCACTTAGAGCTGATAGAGGCAATTTGACAAAATTCGCAGAGCGTGCCGAAGAATTGGCAGAGCAATTTAGAAGAAGCCTTTGTACTGAAGGTTTTACAAAAGATAAAGCAAAAGAGATTGCCATAGAAAAAACTGTTGAAATGTGTAGGAAGTCGGCAAGAAACGATACTGTAAAAGCCGTGTTGGCTGCCACTAAATTTGAAGAACCTAAAGAGGTTATAGCCAAAATGATTATTGAGATAAACACTGTCAAACAGGAAAAGACGGAATCACAAACGAACAAAAATTTTCCAAACAATCGAAACAATAAGAATGGTAATAATTTCGGTAATTCGAGTCGAAATTTCTGCAATGGTCGTGGTAATGGTCGTCAAAATACAAATAATTTCACTAATCACAGTAACTTCCAAAGAAATGGCAACCAAAATCAGAATACACATTTTCAAAATCGTTCACAAAACAATAATTATAATAATAACAATGGTAACAATGGTAACAACTATCGTGGTAACCGAAACCACCATCACACAATTCGTGTTGTGTCGGGAAACGATCAGGCGCCGCAGGCGGAGCGGCCAGATTATCCACAAATCCCAAATTAACTACGACTGAATGCAATTTGCCTAAGAATATGTCAGACAAGACCACACACAATATTTTTTCAATAAAAAGTACATTATCTGATTTTGTATCAATTAATAACGATCTTTCGAATAATAAACTCATATTCTTAGTAGATACTGAAGCATCAGTTTCATTATTGAAAATTAACTCAGTAAAATACGCATTCGATTACGATAGAACTGATATTATTTCCCTTACTGGAATTTCAAAAGAGCCAATCCGAACACTGGGATCTCGTGAAATTAATTTGAAATTTGATCATATTAATATCAAACATAAATTCTATATAGTAAATGATAAATTCCCAATTCCAGCACATGGAATTATAGGAAAAGACTTTATAAAATTAAATAAATGCTTAATCGATTATGGTCAAATGAATGTGACAATACAAAAACAAAATGGAAAAATTATTATTCCAATTCAATCTGAAATGTTAAGTGGACTATCGATTCTTCCGCCAAGAAGCGAAACATTTAAAAATTTTCATATACAATTAGAGACATTTCCATGCGTGATTGAATCTCAAATGATTGATGAAAATGTATTCATACCAACAACGATAGTAAATTCAAAAGAAGCTTGGATTAGAGTGTTGAACGTAAATCCTGAAATTAAAATGATAAACACTAGAATTACAAATGCAAAATCTATTGATGAATATGATATTTTGAAAATTGACACGAAAAATTCGTATAAGTCAAGCGAAAGATGTAAACGTTTAAGAAATGTTCTTGATTCAAAAATTCCCAATCATGCTAAGTCTAAATTGTTACCACTTTGCATGGAATATGATGATATTTTTCAATTGGAAGACGATAAGTCAAGTGTAAATAATTTTTATACACAAAAATTGAATATACAAGACAATATTCCGATTTATACAAAACATTACAGGCTGCCACAAAGCCAAAAACTAGAAGTAAATGAACAAATTCAAAAATTATTGAAAAATGAATTGATAGAAATTTGCACATCGAATTATAATAGCCCATTATTAGTAGTACCAAAAAAGTCTACCGATGGAAAACGCAAATGGCGTATGTGTGTTTTTTTTTCGTGCACTTAATAGAAAATTGATACCGGACAAATTTCCATTGCCTAGAATAGACGAGGTATTGGATGGATTGGGCAATGCAAAGTATTTTTCTGTCGTAGATTTATATAGCGGATATCATCAAATTCCAATAACAGAAAACTCACGAAAATTTACAGCATTTACTGCTGACGCTGGTCATTTCCAGTGGAAAGTCTTGCCATTTGGCCTCAACATTGCGCCAGCTTCATTTATGCGAATGATGACTTTAGCTTTTGCGGGTTTAACCCCCCAAAAATGTTTTATATATATGGATGACGTCATTGTCATCGGGCAGAGTGAAAATCATCATATGCAAAATCTAAAGGAAATTTTTGAAACTTGTAGAAAATTTAATTTGAAATTAAATCCACAGAAGTGTGAATTTTTTAAAACTGAAGTATCCTTTTTGGGACACAAATGTACCTCTAAAGGCTTATTGCCTGATCCAAGTAAGATTCATATTGTCAAAAATTATCCAGTACCGAAAAATAAGGATGAAGCCAAGCGATTCGTTGCATTTGCCAATTATTATAGGCGATTCATCAAAGACTTTTCGGGAATCACGAGATGTATTACAAAACTTTCAGGAAAAAGAGTACAATTTGATTGGACAAATGAGTGCCAAAATGCATTCGAAACTATTAAACAAAAACTTATGTCACCAGAAATACTTGCATACCCAGACTTTTCCAAAGACTTTAAAATTACTGTAGATGCTAGTCAATTAGCAATGGGTGCAGTATTAAGCCAAGAAAAAAATGGTTTTGATAGACCAATTGCATTTGTATCGAGAACGTTTAAAAGAGGGGAACTGAACAAAGCAATTATTGAGAAAGAATTGCTTGCAATTCATTTTGCAATCACGACGTTTAGACCATATGTTTATGGAAACAAATTTGAAGTGCTTACTGATCACAAGCCTTTGATTTATTTATATTCATTAAAAAATCCAACGTCGAGATTGGCAAGAATCAGACTTGATTTAGAAGAGTACAATTTTACAATTAAACATATCTCGGGTAAAGATAACGTCGTGGCGGACGCGCTTTCACGTATCGAAATCGAAGATTTGAAAAACTTGTATGAAGAATACCCAATTTTTAAATTTGAACACACAAGAATTATGAAAAATGATAACATTCACGTAATAAAAAGAAGAGAAGTCAATCAAATATTGGCAATAACTCGATCTATGTCTAAAAGTGAAAATAGAAAAGAACAAGAACAAAATATACAAAATCAAAAACAAGAACAAAGTATGCAAGATAATAACATTAAAGTTACAGAAAACCTTTTGTCTGGTTTCAATAGTAAAATTCCTAGAATTCGAGTGATAGATACAAAGCATTCACAAAGTACTAACGATATGATTCAAGTAACATTAGCAATTTTTCACAAACATAAAAAAGTTTGTTCATTTACTATCATGAACGAAAAATTATCACTAACGATGATTCTTTCGCAAGTTGAACATGAAGCAAAAGCACACAAAATAAAAGTATTGCAGTGGCCACTGCATGACAAAATATTTTCAATGTGCACGATAAACAATTTCAAAGCAATCGCAAATAGCTATTTACATTCAATACGAATTGAGCTAATTCAAACACCAAGAACAATTACTGACAAAGATGAAAAAGTGTCAATTATGAACAGATATCACACAGACAAATTATTTGGAGGACATTGTGGGCAGAAAAAATTATATGCCAAATTGAGAGAAATGTACTATTGGAAAGGTATGACGAAGGACATATCTAAATTCGTAAATAATTGTAAATCTTGTAAACTTTCGAAACCAAATCAGAAAATTAAAGAACACATGACAATCACAAAAACGCCACAAAAACCATTCGATATTCTACAGATTGATACAATAGGGCCCTTGCCAAAAACAATTAATGGAAATCAGTATGCAATCACGATAATTTGTGATTTATCTAAATATTTGGTACCAATTCCAGTTCCAAACAAGAGTGCTAAGGAAGTCGCAAAGGCGATATTTGAAAACTTCATTTTGATTTATGGTCCTATGAAATCCATACGCACGGATATGGGAACCGAATACAGAAACGAGCTTATTAAAAATCTATGTGAACTGTTAAATATTGAACATAGAATCTCGACAGCGTACCATCATGAATCATTGGGAGTTGTAGAGAGAAATCACAGAGTTTTTAATGAATATATTAGAGCTTATTTGGAAGGAAATTTGGATAGTTGGGAAACGTATCTGGGGTTTTTCGCTTTTGCATATAACATTCAGAAAAATTCTAGTAATGGTGAGCGATATAGTCCGTTTGAATTGATTTTCGCAAAAAAGCCAAACATGTTACATGAGGTGTTACATGGTTCAATTGACCCGATATATAATTTTGAAGACTACCTGTCAGAAGCCAAATACAAGTTACAAATTGCACATGAACATACAAAAATGTTGTTAGAAAAAATGAAAATTAGTTCAAAATTGAATTATGATAAAAATGTAAACATAATAAATTTAAAAATAGGCGATAAAGTTAAGATAGTGAAAGAACCATATAACAAATTTAATAAAATTTATGATGGCCCATTTGAGGTCCTGGACATAGAGCATCCGAACATAATAATAAAATTAGAAAATGGTAAACCATATAAAATACACAAAAATAGAGTGAGAAAGTATTGAATTTTTTTTTTGGAACAATTTTTGTCAAAAAAAAGGGAGAAATGAGATGATAAAAATATATGAAAAAGAAATATTGCATAGTCTTAAGAGAGGTTGATGAAAGAATATATATAGGAAAAACAACAATAATGTAAACTAATGTTACAAAAATTGTCCCATTTAAAAGGGAAGGTGTAAGGCGATATAACACAGCTACATCGCTGTACAATTGTATACGATAAGAATAAATAAATCAGTCAGTTTTATACTCTACAAGCTAACAGACGTCTCTTACTCTGTGCGTACTCTCTCAATAATAAAGTATAAGAATGGGCAAGTATACATATTTAATACAAACGAAAAAACACTCAGCGTGTAAGCCAAAGAAACCTACTTGTTTGGTTTTCACTCTTGGCATTTTAGTATTATTGTCTTTGGATGATAATACTCAAATGCCAAGAGTGAAAACCAAACAAGTAGGTTTGTTTGGCTTACACGCTGAGGGTTTTTTGTTTGGCTTTTACTCTCGATGATTTTTCGTGAGTGTCTCTTGTATATTATTTTTGTATTAGCGTTTTCTTCAGCAAATTCAAAGGATATGCTTTCATTCCGAAGCTGTCATATGTGGTTTGCTTATTCGAGTCTTAACTCATTATGGTGTTCTTAAAAAGATTATTGGTTTTTGCGGTGATAATTGTCAGTACAGTTGTATTACCACATGAAATGGAGGCTGTGATCGTAAAAATCTACAAACATTTTTACATTTATACTCAACGAACTGAAGCGCTCAAAGTGTTTTGTGAAACGAAAGACATCGTGTTTGAAAAGCTAAAAAGCTATGGTTCAACACATTCCGTTGCAATGAAAGATTGTCTGACGACCATAATTAATTTATTTGATGGTTTGGTTGACTATTTCGCAGAAAATTTGAATGAAACGCCAATCATATTGAAAAACTTCTTCAGTGATCCGTAAGCTCGCTTCCTTTTGCAATTTCTTTGTGATGCGTGTCAGAACTTCAAGTCAACTATTTTGAGAGTCGAAGGTGACAAAGTATCAGGTGTTCAAGCATTAAGGGATCAATTGGATTCAAATTTTTTTGTCGATCGCTTCAATCGAAGCTTTGAAGACAGTAACAGAGGCTGAATCCAACACTGATAAATCTGATGAATCGGATGAAAGTTCACCAGAAGAATCGAGCCAAGAAGATTCTGCAATGAAACGAAAGGTCATTTCAAAAATCGTGCGACTATTTTACGGTATGTTTTTCGACGTTTTTTCGTGCTTATATTTTATTGAAACATTCATTTTCCAGGGCAATGCATCAAATATTGAATTTAAATGATTAGTTGGAACCACTGATGGCTATTGAACATTTTTCGTGGATTTTATTGGACGCTATCGATAGAAGTTGTCAAACACTTATCAAATCTAGAAACTTTGCAAAGAAAAATCATCAACAATTATTCATCGTTTATCAATTGCTGAAATCATTTACCACAGATGAAAAAATTCAGGCGTGGAAGATGCCAAAACTGCGGTCGATGAGCGATGGGTTGAATTTTTCAAACATTTTGATGGTAAACAAGACTGCAAGGCCCTTTCCAGGATCGTCGAAAATGCCTTGTGCATTTTTGGTAAATATTTACATTTTTATTTCATGAATTCGATGATAAATTTAATGAATTTAAATATTTTCAGGATCAAATGCTTCTGCTGAGAGAATTTTTTCTTGAATTAATGCAACGTGGAAAAAATCAAAATCGCGATTATCGGTTGAAACATTGACGGCTGTGATTTCTACAAAAGCAAATATTGTCATGAGTTGCACAGAACTCCACAAAATGATCAAGACAATGCCAAAAGTCCTGGAAGGAATCTCTGGAAGTGAGAAATATAACACACCACTGAACTCAGGACAATTATCGCTTCCGTTGAACACAAGTGTTCCAATTTTCACCGATGAACATGAAGATTTAGATTGAATTTAAAAAGAAAACGATTATTTACGCAAAATAAAGCACATCTTATGAAGAAACATTGCTATTTTCGAATTCCTGCTTTTGACCTCGAAATCCTGCTTTTATCTTGAAATTTTCCTACTTTGAGCAATTTTCTTCTGGCCAGCCTACTTATCAATCATAGCTTGCTTTATCATACTTTTACATAGCATACACCAAACTCAGCTATTTTGTTTTGTTCATTCACTTATTCGCACTTTTGCTGCAATTCATTTGCATGCGCATACATACGATCATGTGTATACGAAAAAAACTAACATAAATAACAACAAGTGATCGAGCAGACACAGACCTACGTCAATTTGTATTCTTTCTTTCATTCGTATTTAATTATTTTCATTCGAGATAACTTGCATGCACAATTGCACATATAATCATGTGTAAATGAAAAAACGCAAGTACAAACATTCAATGCACACCATCGTTTACCTTTTTTTCTTCTCTGTTACATTTGAATATACGTAAGTGCAATATTGTGTGTGAGAGAACATGTAAGAGAGTGAGTGAATGAAACGCCACTGTGTTTTCAACACTCACAGAGCGAGAGAGAAAGAAAGAGAAATGCTGTGTACGTGTACACTAATACTAAGAAACAGAAGTGTATAAATGTATAATAATAAGAATGTGTGTGTGTATGTGTGTGTGTATGTGTGTGTATGAATAACGCTATGTGTGTTTTATTTTCGTATACGTGAGCACTAATACTAAGAAAGGATGAAATCGGCATTTTTATACTACTATGAATGTATGGCCGAATCGGTTCCAACATTGAACCTTACTATTTGATGACTGCGCAAGCTTGTATATTCGCAGTCTCCACTTTGGTATAACTTTAGCTATATTTGTATAAAACGTAATGCTCTTCCCCTTGTAGAACTGCGCTGTTCGATGATTTTCCCATTTTACATCTTTTTCGTTTCATCCATCTCTCTGTATCTCAGAGCTATGAAGTCGCAATGAAGTGAACGTCGAATTTTCAGTTTTCTTTCACCCCTCATCACTGGATGTGCAAGTGGAAATCCTGTACAGTTTTCATCGATACAAATAATTGTCTTGTTTTTGGATAAAAGTTTAAATTTAAATGTTTCGTTTATAGTGCAAAAGGAATTTTGTAGGTGAAACAGCGTAGCAAAAATAATACATGATACAACAAATTTATGCAAGTAATTTGTTGTGGTAATGCAATATTCAATGACTTTTTGATTCATAACAATTAAGCGACCTATGAATACCTTAAAATAAAGGTATATATTGATTTTTCTCCACATATAATCGGCTCAAAAGCGTTGTGTGACGTATTTATCTGTTCCAATTTTTAAAGAACAAAAATATTGTGTCGCTGTGATGTGATTTCTTTATCAATTTCGATTATACACGCAACAAAATCGAGTTGTGATTTTATTCTGGGGCATTCATAGAAAGGTAGCGCATAGTGAAAGCGCAAAAGTGTATTCATAGGTTTTGGAAAAGAAGCATCTTAACTAGCGAGTACATTAAAATTATATTAGATCTAGCATAAAAGATATGCAACATTCATTTCAGAAATTACTTGTTTTTCATAGCTTCTTTGGCTGAATTTTGATCTAATAATACTTAACCGCGTTTGAATTCTTATGAAGAAAATTAAGAGCATTTCTATAGCTGAAAATATGGATGATTCTTTTTATACATGCAGCAAATTGGAAACAATCAAATTCCATATGGTCCAATTGAATTCACGAGTGATATTGGGTAATGTGAACTGAACATGATAATTTGTGAGCTTTCTTTTCCAAATTGAAATAAAGAAAAAAAAATATTTAAGTATATTGCGGAATTGTTGACGTTGATGATGGCATCGTCATGTTCACCTGAACTTCAGAGAGCAAATGTATCTCACGATGTTGTGACGGTGAATTTGTTAGCGGAAAAGCAGCATATGGCTTCATTCGAGGTCTCGATTAATACCATCTGAAACATATACGCTAAACCGTCCTTTTATCACAACAATTGGATTACTATTATTACTATTTTGTAGATAGTATTTACATAATTACATATTCGGTTATTCGAAACAAAGCCCAAAAACAAGATTCAAATTTTTACTAAATTGTTTGTATCATAGCTAAGTCCAGTGAAAATGGTCTTTCACATCCTAACAAAGAACACAGGATCTCATTGCGAACACACAAATCGACTCTAACACGAGACGGGCCAAATGGCGGTAACTGTCAAAAATTTATTTGTGTTCGGATTGTGATTAAAAAACCCATTCCATGAGCGAATAAAAAGCCTTACATCCGTAAGATGAACTTTTCTGCACTATAATCCATGACATGCATTCCTCACATATAATTTTTGAAAATCATTTAATCCATTTCATCTGCATTTGAAGTGAAAAATTCAACATTCGCTTTTGAAATACGATTGAATAATTTAGTCATTTTGTGTGTTTCATTTTTTTCATCAAAGAATCAGAATCTGAAAGTTTCATAATGATATTACAAAGTGAACAAACAAATGTATCGTAATTATATTTTATTATGTGCTCAGGAATACTTTTATATAATTTTTGACTTTTAAAAGTCGAAATCCCGAAGATAACCGAATTTCGGACGGGATAATAACCTTTGGACTTTAAAAAATAATCATTGATAAATACAAAGCACAGGACTGAGCGCGTGAGCATTCTTTCATCAGTGAGTGCCGCAGAGCCGCGGCGACTTAGAGAATTATAATACATGCATAAAATTAAACGCATAAATCATCTCTTGCATTTCTACTTTTCCGCACACAAAACGCCACTGTGTGTGGTAAAGGTATTGCGATCGGTCCAAAAGATTCAAAACGCTCGGAATAAGTTTTCTATGCGTTTTGAACCTAGGAAAAACGATTGCAACCATTCCCGGAGAAATTTTTTGTCCGTGTGTGGTACGTTGTACGTTGTACGTTGTACGTTGTCCGTTGTACGTTGTCCGTTGTACACAAAAATTCGTTAACACAGAATTGATCAAAAATTTACACACGCATTGGTCTTTATTAGGAATAGAAACCTATTAATTTTCAGCCTAATCTGATAATTTTTTCGGGTAGCTCTAGTGGAGTCGAATCAAAAAATGGGCTGTTTTTCAATATAATTAAGAAAAATTTGTATAGGGACTATCTCAAGTTCACATTGTAACGAATTGAAGCTTTGGATATATTATTTTTTTATGTAGCAAATGAGTCATGCAAAATTTCAAGTCATTCCTATGATATATAGGACTACCTCCCCTGCAATTTTCGATTTTCGGGGTCTTTTCGAGGTCAAGTCTGAAAATTTGTATGGCGACTATCTTAAGTTCATATTGTAACGAATTGAAACTTTCAGGATATTATTTTTTGATGAAGAAAATGAGTCACGCAAAATTTCAAGTCATTCCGATAAGATTTAAGACTACCTCCGGTGCAAAATTTTCGATTTTCGGAGCCTTTCCGAGGTCAAAACGAAAAATTCGTATGGCGACTCTCTCAAGTTCACATTGTAACGAATTGAAACTTTCAGGATATTATTTTTTGATGAAAAAAATGAGTCATGCAAAATTTCAAGTCAACCCGAAGAGATGTATGTCCACCTCTTCCACAAAATTTCCAATTTTCTCGGAAAAAATTCAAATTTTGTCAGTAAAAGGAGTATTTGTGATTTTCTAATCTGTGATTTCTTCATCAATTTAAATGCTCATTCACTTTTTAACGAAATTTATTATGACAAATTGGTAAAATATATTATATTCAAAGTATTGTCCATCGGAATCTACATCATTTTCCCATCTTGTTAGCAGCATTGTTATGCCACGTTTGAAAAACGATGCGTCTTTAGAGGCAATCCAAGAATCGATCCATATTTTAGCTTCTTCGTAAGAACGGAAGTGCTGGTCAGCCAGGCCATGAGCCATTGATCGGAACAAGTGGTAATCGGAAGGGGCCAGGTCTGGAGAATACGGCGGGTGGGGTAGGACCTCCCATTTCAATGTTTGCAAGTACTCTTTGACCGATCTTGCAACATGTGGTCGAGCATTGTCATGTTGCAAAATCACTTTATCGTGCCTCTGCTCATATTCTGGCCGTTTTGCCTTCAGTGCATCGCTCAAACGGCCCAATTGTTCTTGGTAGAAATCAGCATTGATGGTTTGGTTGGGTGGGAGCAGCTCATAGTGCACCACACCCTTCTGATCCCACCAAATACAGAGCATAAGCTTCGAACCATGAATATTCGGTTTTGCTGTCGATGTTGATGCATGGCCGGGGTAGCCATACGATTTTCTTCGCTTTGGATTGTCGTAATGGATCCACTTTTCATCGCCAGTGACGATACGATGAAGAAAACCCTTTCTTTTTTGACGTTGGAGCAGCTGTTCACAGGTGAAAAATCGCCTTTCAACGTCTCTTGGCTTCAACTCGTATGGCACCCAATTCCCTTGCTTTTGGATCATTCCCAATGCTTTTAAACGATGTGAAATCGCTTGGCATGTAACTCCTAATGACGAAATCAGTTCTTCTTGTGTTTGACACGAGTCTTCATCGAGTAATGCCTCTAATTCAGCATCTTCAAACTTTTTCGGCTGTCCAGGTCGTTCTTTGTCATTCACGTCATAATCACCACTTTTGAAACGTGCAAACCACTTCTTACACACACTATTCGATATGGAATATACGGGATAGGTTTCTGACAACAAACGATGACATTCAGCAGCACTCTTCTTTTGATTAAATTACAAAAGCATTGCTTCCCGCAAATGATGTTTTGTTTGCACGTATTTAGACATTTTCAACGTTATAAAAAAGTTGTGTATAAAATCTTGTGTTCACTTTGAGAGGCGGAATTTACTAGATTTTTTGACGCTCCTTAACATAGAATAGCTGTCACTGTCAAAATATATGACGGGTGAATAGATATGAAGTTAGGCACAAATGGTCACGTTTTAATTTGCGCTGCCAATATACATAACATAAATTTGGAACAAGTTGGCATGAATTTAAATATCAGAATACCGAATCGACGTTTAAATCCCCCTGAATCGTCTCATTTCGGATTCTGTTTTCCCAGTGATCGCGGCGCGAGACTCCCGAAACCATTCTCAACACTTTCATATCAGACACTTCCAAATCATGAATTAAATTTTCAGAATCAACCCAGCTCGCTACCATATAGAATAGTTGGTCTGAAGATTGACCCGTGAATCAACATCTTTGTTTCTTTACTCAATTCACGTTTATTGAAAACGTGTGATCTAAGTTGCGCTACTACTTTTTAACCCTACGCTGTTCAACCTCTTTATTAAACTTGCCATCTTCCGGAAAGATGCAACCCAAATATTTGAATTGGGAAACTTGTTCCAACAAGTTGCCATTCAATGTGCAATGAATTGACTTTCGAGTTTTGCCCACATGCATAACTTGAGTTTTTGTGCCGCTAATGGTCATTCCGAAGTTCGAACAAGCCTCTTCCAAATCTTTGATACTATTTTGCAGCTCCCGTTCAGAATTTCCAAACAGTACCAGATCATCTGCGTAAGCGAGTGCAGAGATAATATTGCCCCCCAAAGCTACTCTACCCCTTAAATTGGCTGATTTGATCAGCTTGTCCATACAAATAATTACAATAATAGAAGTGGCGAAATTGTACATCCCTGTCACAGACCATTACCTTCTTCAAACCATTCACTCAAATCTCCATCCACTCTTACTGCTGCTTTACTGTTTGCGTACAAACTTTGAATCGCGTTGAGAAGATAACCATTCACACCATAATCGGCCAGGACTGACCACAACTTAGATGTCGGAATGTAGTCGTATGCTTTTTGCAAATCCACGAAACAGAAGTACAGTTCCCTATTTCTTTTAAGGAATATCTCCATTAGTTGTCTCATGCAAAAAATTTGATCTTGACAGCCGCGCATTGGGCGAAAATCCGATTGATTTTCATCCAAGAGCGATTCGACAATAGCTCTTGTTCTCTTTTCCAAAATTGCACTATAAACTTTACCGACAACGCTCAGTAGAGAAATTCCTCGATAGTTATTGCAGTCTCTATTACTGCCTTTCTTATGAAGTGGCGAAATGACTGCGCCACCCCATTCTTCGGGGACAACAGAGGAGCATCACCTTCCAAACCACTACTAATCAGATATTCATTCCGAATCTCATCCACACTAGCAGCCTTACCCCAACTCAACTTATTAATTGCAATCTGAATTTCATCCATGCTAATCTCTTCCAAACTCTCTTCACTCGCATTTACATTCCCATTCACATTCTCATTCACCAAATCGGCACTTTCCACATTCAGCAATTCATCAAAATATTCCTTCCATTGTTTCAACACATTCTTTCTACCCATCACTACATTGCCAGACTTGTCCAAAACAGCTCCAGGAGCATGTTTATTGCCTCTATTCCTAATGTTCTTAACCCTTGACCAGAACACCTTATTCCTCTGTTGTCCAGCAACTTCTAGATCTTGACCAAACTTCATCCATTCTCTTTTCTTTTACAGCAATTCTGATATCTTCATTCCACCATTCAGTCTTCTTTCTCCCATTCTTGACTTCAAACATGCCACAACACTCTTTTGCTTCTTCTACAATCACTTCCTTGAACAAATTCCATTCATACACAACATCAGATGCTTCGTTCACTTCGACTTGCGCAAATTTTTCCCCTAATTTTGCCAGAATCTCTCTCGCTACATTCACATCTTGCAATCTTTCCACTTTCACTCTTTTTGTTGACTTCTGATAGCTTCTTAAGCCGCTCTTGCTCATGCAAAGTTTGCTGACTACCAAGTAGTGATCAGAGTCTAGACCAAAACTTCTATACACTCTCGGATTTAAAACTGTTCTGCGCAAGCTTGCGTCAACGATAATGTAATCGAGAAGAGATTTTTGATTCTGACCAGGATTTTCCCACGAATACATGTGAATTTTCTTGTGCTTGCAACATGAATTAGTTATAACTAAATCTGAACTCTGGCACAAATCAAGTAATCTCTTCCCATTACCATTCGCTGCAGACTCTTCACCAAATTTTCCCAGTACAGCAGAAAAATTTGGATCATTTCTACCCACTCTCGCATTAAAATCGCCTAATAGAATCACTCTTTCGCTGCTCTTTCTATCGACTACATCATTCAGATCAATGTAGAAATCATTCAAACGGTCCGAGTCTGCCCCTTCACATGGCGAATAAACACTCACAAATCTATAAACTGCCCCCCCAATTTTTATCGAGATCCACATTAATCTTTCATTGACGAATCTATGACTGACTACAGAAGACTCTAAATTTTTGTGAATCAAAAACCCTACGCCCCAATTAGCTCTTCCTCTAGACACACCCAACAAAAATACGCGATGATTCCCTAACGTACCATCGTTTAATACGGACATCACTTAAAGCCAAGACATCTAAACCGAAAACATTCGCTCTCTCAACTAATTCGAACTTCTTCGACTCAAAACCTCCTCTCAAATTCAAGGTTCCAATATTCAAAACGGTTTTCAACTGTGGAGCTCCGGTCAGGTCCCGGGGAGGGCGAGCTCCGTGGCCTCCCCTCGTCCGAGGCACAATGTTTCGATTTCGAGCTAAATGAATTTAAGGTGAGGGACGTGCTAAGCGACACTGCACCCGAGAAAAAACACATCGATTTTGCCGAAAGAGACATGTCCGCGGAATTTCCATGCTACCGAAATCGGAAATAGTAAAAATTTACGAAAATAAACTCGGCCAAATGTATGAAATTGGAACGAACTCACCAAATTACGTGTACACTCGACACATATGAAAGCAGTTTTAACCGAACATTTATCGTTATATTGACATAAATAGTTGAGAATATGTGCGGAGATAACATGAAATTAATTGTAAAATTGCTAATGAACTAACTCGAAATTGATAATTAATGACTACTTAAAATGAATGAAACGCCTTTCAAATTATGATAAAGTTAATTCGCGGTGCACTTTTCTTGCTGTCACGGCCGCCATTGACGAGCTAACGGACACAAGCACTGAAACTAATAGACTTGTTATCTGCTCATATTAAATGCACAAAAGCAATATTTTTGAAAATTAAATTTTAAAAAAGGATTAAAAATTGATTTCTGCTGCTAAACGTCCAAATTAAATCTATTTTACGGCCAAAAAATTCTAAAGTGCACAGTCACTGTAGCCGGTGCTTATGTTCACATGTTCGAGTTTGACATTTGCCGCGTAAACAAGTGTACACTTCCGTACCGAACACACACTTTATACAAAAAACCCGAAAAATCGAAATTTTCACGCAAACTCCATAATCTATATATAAATACGGCAACAAAAAAAAGTTTGTTATCCCTTTTTACCTGCTTTCCATTTACAAAATATGGGATATCCATATATCAATGGAAAGCTTATTTCGATTAGATTTGCACAAACCATGCGGTTCGCACGTGGGCAGGTGTTATAATTCAAAAAACGGGGAAATAACCAGCGGGTCAAAAAGTCTTTGGCCTAACTTAGAAAAACACAACTTTTTGCAGTAATTCTTAATAATTCATCAACATAGTTCCCTTTGGCGGAGATAAAATCATTCCAACGCTTCTGTAACTTTTCAATACCGGTTTTGTAGAACGATGTGTCGAGGCCTTCAAAATACGCTTCAGTTTCGGCGATCACTTCCTCATCAGAGCGAAATCTCTTGCCTCGGAGCATCTTTTTGAGTTCTGAGAAAAGGTGGTAATCTCTGGGGGCCAGATCTGGACTGTACAGTGGGTACGAAAACAATTTGATGCCCAATTCAACTATTTTTTCCATGGTTCTTTCGAGTTGTGACATGGTGCATTGTCTTGGTGAAACAACACTTTTCAAATCAATGTAGTAGTCGCCAACAAATCAATGTAGTAGTCGCTGTTGATTGTTTTTCCATGTTCCAAGTAGTCAATGAATATAATTCCATGCGCATCCCAAAAAACAGAGGCCATGACCTTACCAGCTGTTTGTTGCGTCTTTGGACGCTTTGGTGCACTTTCACCGGGCGCTCTCCACTCAGCTGACTCGCGACTGGTCTCCGGAGTGTAATGATGGATCCATGTTTCATCCATCGTGATGTACCGACGCAAAAATTTGAACTTTTAAGGCGTAAACATCGGCAAACAGCTCTCGGAAGTGTCGATTCGTTGTTGTTTTTATTCTGGTTTAAGGAAACGCGGCACCCACTTTGAAAACAGCTTTTTCATGCCCAAATGTCCGTGTGATATTATGGTGAAAACACTACCTTTTGATAACTTTAAGGCATCAGCTATCTCTTGCAAGTTCACTTTGCGGTTCGAAATTGTCATTTTCTCGACTTTCTCGACGTTTTCTGCCGTAACTGCCTCATTTGGACAACCAGAGCGTTCAGCATCATCGGTGTCTGTACGACCACGTCTAAGCTCAGCGAACCAGTATTTGACGCTTGATTTCGTTGGTGCAGATTCTATATAACACATTTCAAGCCATCCGTGGGCTGTAACGGTATTTTTTCCCATCAAAAAACAATGATAAATCAACACACGAAATTGATTTGAATCCATGATTTTATGAAAACACAAAAGAAACGTCACTTAAAGCTCTGTAACTTGAGTAATTATAAACAGAATGTCATGAAATTTTGACAGTATGCTTTTGAAGGTTGGTACTATCGAAAAATAAGGATCATAATTAGTGTCGCCATCTGTATGTCAGGCCAAAGACTTTTTGACCCGCCTGTTACCTGTTCATATAGAGCGCAATACCTTTTCATATAGATTGGAAAAAACCTAATACACACAGTTACATTCTTTCATTCGTCGCATCACACACAGTTCGTCATACCGACGGATGTGTGTAGCCAGTGGATAACATTCAACCGTACGCACACAACTAAAACACGGTACGACTATAATGTTTTGTGATCATGTTTGGAAATTTGAATTTTGACCCCGAAAATTGAAAATTTCGTAGGGGAGGTAAAGTAGCTTTAAACTTCATCAGAATGACTTGAACATTTGAATGACTAATTTTTTTCATGCAAAAAAAAATGTGAAAGTTTCAATTCTTGACACTGTGAACTTGAGATAGCCGTCATACAAATTTTTCGTTTGGACCCCGAGAAGACCCCGAAAATCGAAAATTTTGCAGGGGAGGTAGTCCTAAATCTTATCGAAATGACTTGAAATTTTTCGTGACTCATTTTTTTCATAAAAAAATAATATCCTGAAAGTTTCAATCGGATATAATGTGAACATAAGATAGTCGCAATACAAATTTTCAGATTTGACATTGAAAAGACGACGAAAATCGAGAATTTTGCAGGGTAGGTAGTCCTAAATCTTATCGGAATGACTTGAAATTTTGTGTGACTCATTTTTTTCATGGAAAAATAATATTCTGAAAGTTATAGATAGCCAAATGGTTAAATATCTTATTCAACTTCCCTGTAGGATATATAACCACTATAGTGAAATGCTATAAAACCGATTACTATAGGGCATTTTAATAATAAATGGCAATGTATTTCGGTGTGTGCAGGTTCTATCCAAAACCAGAAGAAGACAATTAACTCTTTTCATCACTTCAAATAAGAATTTTACATTAACCTTGATTCCAATTTGATTTGTCAATAATTTTCAATTGAAAAATAAGATGAGATCATTAATTTTGAATTTCATGAATAAAATATGCATTTTGCTTGATTTTCAATAAATTTAAATGTGTTATATTCTTTGGGTTTTCACTTTTTGTTTGGATCGTCCAATCTTGGACGACGGGGCGAACTCTAGTATGTATAATAACGCGAACACGATTACTGGACACAATGAAAATAAAAATAAAATTTACTTAAGTTTAACATTTAATTTAAGTCGAAAAATGTATAAACCGATTCGGCAGCAACAGAAATCCACGTCTGTCACCATCAACGCCATCTTGCGTTTTTTCTAAAAAGTACAGCAAAGAAAATTCATATGGCTGTGACAACTACAGGCCATTTTATTCAATTTCAAATATGAAACAATTGAAAATAGTGTTTGTGTTTAGATTTGTTCAAACCGTCTCGTAATATGTACACAAACCTGGAATAAATGCAATCTGCACATTTAAAAAATAATGTTCCATAAATATTCTCCTGAAGACTATCGATTCTATTCATAGAGTTGTGTCTCACGAATTTGAAAATAATATTAATAATAATCAAACAAAATTGTTTTAAAAATATATTTTTCCTTTAATAATAGGAATTAAGGTCATACGTAAGGACAACGAAATCGGAAATAATCTATAAATACTTCAGTGCTTTCACCATTATTCACAGTATTTGTTTGTGAAAGATTTCGTTTAAAAGCCGTCACATTGGAAGGGAAAATATTTTCAGGTAAACATTTCCTTCACTTGAATAAATATAAAAGCTCATGTAAAGATCACACGTGTATTTTCTGCAACTTCAATACTTTTCGTTACGCTGCACGGTACACAGGGCCGTGAACAATGTTCGCTACGGCTTGAATGTCATCGTGTACAAGTCGTTCATGTATCGCAGTATAATCGTACTACGAAGCATATACGACGTGTGCTCGTCATATAATTGTTCGATCGTTCGGACGAACAAAAATTATAGTCGGCTATTTGTTCGTTCGTTTCAAAGATCTTTTTTCATAGGGTTTCCCAATAGGGGTGATATGATTTTGAATGTCCCTATCGGGCTCATTTGAACTGACATTTACTGTCAGTTGTCATCAGTAAGGTTTGCTATTTAATCATGAGTAGTTTCACACTTCCACAACGAATATAGCTGCCGTACAGGCCAGTATCGAGGAAAACCGTGAATTGTCCGTTTCACGCCGATCTCATGAATTGGGCCTGACCATCGTTTGCGTCGGGAGCTCGCGGATTGGGCTCTGGAATCAATTGAAAATGATCCCAATCATCAAGCTTGAACGCATTCGGGTTTGCAAGAAGAGTCGCGGGAGCCATTTGGCCGATATATTGTTTAAATCATAAATGGCATAGAATATCCAAAATAATAAATAAGATTTCGATCAATTCCGCATGAATATTCAGTGTTTATTTCATTTTCAAAACATATCACCTTTATTGGGAAACCCTTTATTAATTACCAGAGATTCATTGAGTCCCACGAGCAATTGTGACACTCCTTCAGAGAATTTGAAATAAATGGATCAATAACAATATTAAAATATTTGCGAACGAACGAACAATTGAAAATTTACTTTTCTTCATAAGAACACAAATGTAATATCTTCACCATTGATCGATGCTCTTTGACATCCCTACCAATAGGCTTCTTCATTTTTCCTCGATTCAAATGCACATAATATAGTTATTGTGCATATATAGTTGTGATCGTTGTCGAAAATTTAAATAATACACAAAACATTAGCTGAAATTTTAATTTTTATTTCTTACTGTTAATTTTTTTTTCAGCTGTAAATAATTTCCTCACTGCATCGACAAAGGAAATCAGACAGCTAATGGCAAGTATAACATGTTTTTTTTCATTCCTCGTACATATCATCCTCATTGAAAATTGGAACCATTTCATCGGATTTTGATGATTTTTACTTTTCCGCACACACCACTGTGTGTAGTAAAAGTATTGCCCGGAATGAGTTTTTATGTGATTTGAACCTAATAAAAACGATTGCAACCATTCCCGGAGAAATGTTTTGTCCGTGTGTGGTACGTTGTCCGTTGTATGCAAAAATTTGTTAACACGATAGCTCAAAAAATTGAGATTAGAATTGATCAAAAATTACACATTGGTCTTCATTAGGAATAGAAACCTATTAATTTTCAGCCTAATCGGATAATTTTTTCGGGTAGCTCTAGTGGAGTCGAATCAATAAATGGGCTGTTTTTCACTATAATTAAGAAACATTTGTATGGGGACTATATCTAGTTCGCATTGAATCATAATGAAACTTTCAGAATATTATTTTTTAAGAGAAAAATTAAGTCATTCCGATGAGATTTGGGAAATATTTATATGTCAGCTAAGTTCTTAGAACGAAACAGTGTAAAGTTCGAGGTACAACGTAAACGTTAAATGAACTTGAATCTTATTGCTCCATGTAATAAGGTTCATTTTTGAAACAAATAACACCATTTTCACGCAAAATTTTCAAATTCTCTCTCTCTCTCTCTCTCTCTCTCTCTCCCTCGATACATTGAGAAAACGTTTGTAGGGATTTGAGAAAAAAGTTATACTGTCTTTTATTTCTCAACGAAAATCTATATTTTCATGGGTTTTTGTAGTCATTTTTTTCAATAGTAAAGTAATATTGGGAGAACAAATTGAAAACCGCGCATTTTTTTCAAAATTTCGATCTTTATTATGGAAAAATGGTTACAAATTGATTATTCAAAGTATTGTCCATCGCTAGCCACAACTTTTTCCCATCTTTCTGGCAAATTACGGATTCCGCGTCGAAAGAAATCTGTGCTTTTTTCGGCTATCCATGAATCGACCCATTTTTTGCATTCCTCGTAAGAATGGAAATGCTGTTCAGTCAGGCCATGTGTCATTGATCGGAAGAGGTGGTAATCGGAAGGGGCAATGTCTGGGCTATACGGCGGGTGGGGTAGGACTTCCCATCGAAGCGTTTCCAAGTAGGTTTTAACGACCTGAGCAACATGTGGCCGAGCGTTGTCATGTTGCAAAATAACTTTATCGTGTCTTGCGACCGTTTCCGACCGTTTTTCCTTCAGTGCTTGGCTCAAACGCATCAATTGAGTTCGGTACAATGCTCCTGTGATGGTTTCGTTTGGTTTCAACAACTCATAATAGATCACGCCGAGCTGATCCCACCATATACAGAGCATTACCTTAAGCCCGTGAATATCTTGCTTTGATGTCGATGGTGCTAGTTTGCCGCGCTTCACATATGTTGTTTTTTGCTTTAGGTTATCGTAATGAATCCACTTTTCATCACCAGTCACAATACGATGCAAAAAACCCTTCCGTTTTTGCCTTTGAAGCAGCTGTTCACAAGTGAAAAAACGGCGTTCGATGTCTCTCGGCTTCAATTCGTATGGCACCCAATTTCCTTGCTTTTGAACCATTCCCATGGCTTTTAAACGATAGGAGATGGATTGTTGTGTCACTCCCAATGATTTTGCAAGTTTTTCTTGCGTTCATCGAGTAATGCTTCCAACTCCTCGTCTTCAAACTTTTTCACTTGGCCTGGACGCTCTTTGTCTTCCACATCAAAATCACCACTTTTGAACCGCGCAAACCACTCCTGGCACGTTCTAATCGACGGAGCATATTCTGGATATGCTTCGCATAACAAACGATGACTCACGGAAGCATTTTTCTTCAGATTAAACCAATAAAGTAAAACTTCCCGCAAATGCTGTTTTGTAGGCACGTAGCTCGACATTTTCAACGCAATAATAAACTTGTGTATTCAACTGAATGATAAGTTTGACAGATCGTTTTCAATGTATTTTTTTATCCTCTTTAAGATACAATAGCTGTCAAAGTCAAAATAATGACACCTATGATAGATATGAAGTTAGTAACGAATGCGCGGTTTTCAATTTGTATTACTAATAATTCAAAGTGAACATCAACAATAGGTAATCCCGTCTCGCTATTGGTGCGTTTGAACCAAATTCCGATACAATCGCAAACATATCACGGCTTATTCGTAGTATTAGTCAATCCTAATACTCATCGAAATGACTTAAAATTTTGAGTGTTAAATGTTGACTCATTCTCAAAGTTAAATTATGATACGATAAGAAATAAACATAACCTGTGAACCCGTACATTGTCGGGAAATGTGCGGAAAAGTTAGTCTTACGTCGTTAAGACCATTTATTTCTCATAGAAATGGTTTTGAAATTTTCTTTTGATTTGCCGTCAAATTCCACGTTCGATCCATTTTTCAAAGCCATTATGGTTAACTGAACTAAAATTTTATTATTATTCAACACTTCATAATGCCCAATTCGATTAAATAAAAACGCAAATCTAGAACCTATTTCACCAAAATATTTTCATACATTTTTCATACACAACACCAAAATTGGTCAAGATAATATTTTCAATTATCGTTGTTTTGATAAACAATAAACATTATCTCGGATATGTATACAATGACTGGGAAAACAAACGAAATACACGAAGACATGCAATTTTTGGCCCAAAAGTCAATTTCTCGAGGTGATTCGGTACAGAAAAAAACTGTTTCGCGAAACATTTCAATCGCTCATGCCTCAAAATCATCTTTTGCACACACCCCGACCAATTCATTCGCAGACACATTGCGCAGTGGCTCACAGCCTCAATCGGCCAAGCGTCAACGTTCCGACTCACCGAAAATCCTTGCTCCGAAAATTAATGTTTCGAAATTTGAAGCTCCAAAGCCAAAAATGGGCACAAAATCGTCTGTCACTGGCCTAAAAATCGTAACAAAACCGAAACGCGTCGAGAAACCGGTGTTCCACAAAGCAATTTGAGTTTCCGGTTTTGATCCAATGACCACCACAGAAGAAATCGTAAATTACATTGTGCGGAATAGATTGGTAAGTGACAAGTCGATGTGCAATGTACACAAATTGGTGAAAAAGGACAAGGATGTCAATACGTTGAAATTCGTTTCGTTCAAAATCGAAGTGAATGAAGCCGATTTTAATGTTTTGTCTGCTCCGGATGCCTGGCCAGAGAATGTTTTCGTCCGAGAGTTTCTGCAAAACAAAAATTTAGGTGATTTTTTTCCGAACTTGAATTCGAACAACAGACGCAACTCGACCTCAACGGATTTAATGGAAACAAACGAATCACAATTACCGGCCAGCACCGCAATGACCTCGTCGAAATCACAATCGAACAAAACACCGAACAAAACGCCCAACAAAACACCGATAGAAACACCGACAACTTCACCGATAAATCGCATCATTATCTAAGTGATCATTCGTCTGCAGTCAATTCGAATGAAACAAATCTGAATGCGCATATACAAAATACTTCGCCTACCAATTTTCCAGGCCACATTAATATTAATCATCTGGACTTATTGGAAATCAATATCTACTCCTCGAATATGCGTGGTATGTGAACGAAATCAAAGGAAGTGTATCGCAACTCATCTTTGTCAGAATATGATGTCTTCACATTGACTGAAACCTGGTTAACTGATGGAATCGCTTCATCAGAATATTTTGATACATCATTTAACGTTTTTCGTAAAGACAGGGATCAAACTGATTCAATTTTTGAACGTGGAGGAGGAGTTCTGGTAGCTGTCCGATCTCATTTCATCTGTTCAGAAGTATCTATTTTCAACGCATCATCAATTGAATGCGTTTGTGTTAAATTAACGTTGAATAAGCATACAAATGTATTTATTTTTAATTCGTATATTCCACCATTGTCGTCAAATGAAACTTATCAATCTCATCTTAATGCCATAAAATCAATACATTCATCATGCCGTCCATCGGATATTTTTATATTTACTGGTGATTTCAATATGCCAAATGTGTCGTGGATCGCGGATGATGATTCTAATATTCTCCTGCCAGAGCAAATAGAACCTTCACATGCAGCTGAATTTATTGGTACAATAAGTGAGCTTGGATTGTTTCAAGTCAATAATATTCGTAATTCAATGGGTAGTCTATTAGATCTTGTATTTACGAACGACCACGAAAATCTAACAATTTTTAGACCGCCTCCGTTAGTCAAATTAGAGGATCTTCATCCACCGATTTTGCTCACATTTGAATGGCATTTCAATGTTGCTTCATCTGAGCCAAATACCGACACATTTAACTATAAAAGAGGAGACTATTTTGGCTTGAATCAGTATTTGTCATCTTTATGCTTGGAAAATCAACTTATTAGTCGTCATCTATCTCTGGACGATAAGGTGACTGTGCTTGTTAATTCATTAACGACAGCAATAGAGCGGTTTATACCAAAGAATACCATTAAACGTAATGTAAAGTGTCCATGGAGCAATGCTCAACTACGCAACCTAAAAAACAAGAGAAATAAGGAATGGAAGAATTTCAAAATCTCGGGTGACAGACGTTCGTTTGATGCAGCATTCGCTGCGTTTGATTCATTGAATACAAAACACTACGATGACTACATCAATAATATGGCTTCTACTGTTCGATCAGATTCAAAATCATTCTGGCGTATTATTAATTCCAGGAGGAAAACTGATAATATACCGAAAATTCTTCATTATGGTGATACATCAACGACTAATATTCAAGTTCAAGCTGATCTTTTTGCAAAATTTTTCAACAAAAATTTTGAATTTAATAGGAATGGCTTACAACCCAATCGAGTTACCACCATTGGAGGAACTAATGATTTATTCCTGTTGGAAGAAGCATTTGTATTCGACGAGCTTATGAAAATTGATATATCGAAAGGAACGGGACCTGATGGTTTTCATCCATTATTGCTGAAAAACTGTGCAGCCTTTTTGTGCACTCCACTTCACATCATATTCAACGAATCACTAACTCTCGGATTGTTTCCTTCTCAGTGGAAGAGTTATAGCGTGAATCCAATCTTTAAAAAGGGATCTAGATCGAATGTTGAAAACTATCGCTGTATAGCTAAACTACCAACTATAGCTAAATTCTTTGAGAAACTCGTGAATATTAAACTGACTGATATGGTTGCAAATAGAATATCACCGAAACAACATGGATTCTATAAAAGGCGTTCAACAGTGACCAATCTTATGGATTTTACTCACTTTGTGTTTAAAAATCGACGACAAGTAGATGTGCTGTACACAGATTTTGCAAAGGCCTTTGATAAAGTCAATCATGATATATTGATTTCAAAGTTAAACAGATATAATATACCTAGTAACCTCATCTATTGGATCAAATCATATCTTCGCGACCGTCGTCAATTTGTATACTACAATGGTAGAAGTTCCGGGGAATTCATAGTAAACTCGGGTGTGCCTCAGGGAAGTCACTTGGGACCTACACTTTTTTTACTATTTATCAACGACATAGTTGAGGAATTGGGTATTGATGTGTTTATATCTTTGTTTGCTGATGATCTTAAAATTGCAGCTGCAATCAATTCCGCTATGGACACATTGAAGCTTCAACGTGCTATCGATAAATTGAGGCAATGGTGTATCGCAAACGATTTACACCTAAACTTAAACAAGTGTTCAGTGATGTCAATTACCAACAAACAACAATCGAACATCTTTATTGGAAATTACCATTATGGGGATCACGTGTTTGAGAGAGTTAAAGAGCAAAAGGACCTTGGTGTGATTTTGGATTCGAAACTGAATTTTAATAACCACATAAATATGATCGTGTCTAAAGCAAAATCTACACTTGTGTTTATCAAACGCTTTTGCTTTGACATAAGAAATCTCAATACGCTCAAGACTTTATATAACACTCTAATTCAATCATTGCTTGAATACTGTTGTGTCGTATGGTTACCATATCATTCGATATCGATAGACTTAATTGAATCGGTGCAAAAGCAATTTACAATATTTGCATTGAGAGAATATCCATCTGCCGAAAACAACTATCATATTTCTTCATATGAATGTAGACTGGAAAATTTGAAAATGATGAAACTTGAAAGGAGGCGTATCAATGCAGCTTTGCTGTTTTTCTACGACGTATTGAACGACATTATCCCATGCTCACAGATAAAAAAACGATATTGCGCTTCATTCAAACCCATTCAATCTTCGTGAATCGTCGGTGGATACTTTTAGAATAAAAAATCTATCACTTATTAATGAACATACGGCACCAATAAGTCAGATGTGTAAACTTGCAAACTTCATTGATGAACTGTTTAAAGAACCTGCTTCTCGTGCAAATTTTAAATCTCAATTAGTTGCCTGTGATAAATTGAATCTTCCGATATAATCGATTAATGACCCTTACCTTTTCCCTGTCAGATATGTAATTAATCAATAATGAATAAAAACAGCCAGTCTTTGGCGGTGTATTGTTAAACAAAAAAAAAATATCAATAGGTTTTTCAATTTCATTCAACATTGCAATCGTGAAGCATGTTGTTTCTTGACAATTGCAATAGCTTTGCCTTTCTCCTTGGAAAGATCTCAAATCAAGATTGAACATTTTATAACAAAAGTAATGATAAAATAATATTTTAGTTTGAATTCAAAATCCACTGATTTCGTTCATTGGGCTCACATCCGTATATTTTCCACAATATGAATGGCATTCGGATATTTGTTGTACCTATAATTACAAAGGAAATTTCTTTCCTTAATCTAAAGATCATATTAATATATGAATCATTTAATTGTTATGACAAATCTTATGCAAGTGTTTTATGCGGACATGATGAAGAATAAAAAAAATAACAAAATTAGAAATAAATAATCACAATCACTGCATTAAAGCAATGATTATATTTATTGTCTATAAGTATTATTATTATGAATTTCTGTTTTCTTTCAAACAGTTTCCAACATTAGACAAAATAATTATTGAGCAAAAAATCGGAATTCCAATTGAAAAAGTTGGGTTTTTACAATAAATACCTAACTCCGAATGTTTGAAAGCCTAAGCTGTCTAGCTTCAATTTTTGCTTGGTACATTGGAATGTGTACAAAACATATTTGAATTAGCACAAAAACGCTGCCTTTTCATATGAAAAACATTTGGAATTCCAACTTTTTTATCGAATGTGAAGAGAAATTGCCCAAACATATTTTCAGTAGGGGAAGTTTAAACAAAATAGAAACATCTTATAAGTTGGCAGAAAATAAAAATAAATTCACTTATTTGTCGTCTTATTCGAAGGTGTCGTGTCAAATTTTTATGAGAATATTTCAATTTTTTGATATCATAGTGTACTCTCGTAAATATCTCTCGTAAATGTGTTACATACATAAATTCAAATATTTTGCACCAACCAGAAAATTGGTGAATCCATTTATGCATTTTTATAGCAAATCTTGTATACGAATAAGCATTTCTTAATATCGTCTATTCGAACAATATTTATCGAAAATATTCGATTTATCAAAAACATAAATATTATAATCAAAAGAAATCATACAAATTTCTCGGAACTATAAACATTTTTAAATTAATATCAAATCGTTTTCGATTCCCTTAGACTCGACATAATAATGAACAGAATGCAGCAAATACTGATTACGAGAATAATATCGATGAACTGGACACCATATCCGATGTGATGTCCGATGCAAGTAGTATGTTAAGATGTACTTCCGATGGGAGCCAAGATATTTCAGTTGAGTCTCCAATACCAGCATGTCGAAGTGCAGAATCTAGTACAGATGGTATATTCTTTTCATCTTCAACTGGGCGTACTAAACCACTAATGGATAATCGTCGGTTGATTTCAAAAAGCCAGATGAAAGGTGAGATACAAACCTTCTGAACGTGATTTGATTTCAATTTAGAGCATGCGTAGCTTAGGAATTGAAAAAAAAATACGGTGAAGTCATTATAGAAAGTGAAGCTCACTTGGTGAATTTATTACAGTAGATTCTATTCTATGCGACGCGTTCCACATTTAAATGCATGAGAATTAAAAAGAAATCTATGGAAAACTAAAAAAGTCTATACAACTTTTACTATCAATTCGTATTATTATTGTTGTATTATGTTGCGATACACTATAAGCGATATAACTTAATATTTGCAGAATTTCGCGAAGCATTTCGTTTGTTCGATAAAGATGGCGACGGATCTATAACTAAAGAGGAATTGGGTAGCGTCATGCGAAGTTTAGGACAATTTGCTAGAGTCGAAGAATTGCGGGAAATGCTCCTAGAAATTGATGTCGATGGTAAACTATAATTCCGAAGTATTCAGTATACTTACGAATATTGTTGTACATGTTTTTTGTCTATTTTGTGCAGGTGATGGCAATGTTAGCTTTGAAGAATTTGTTTGTATTTTATCGAACATGACCGATGCAACGGCCGAATCATCAGCTGATCAAGAGGAGCGAGAACTTAGAGATGCTTTTCGTGTATTTGACAAGCACAACCGTGGATATATCACAGCATCAGACTTAAGAGCCGTTTTACAATGCTTGGGAGAAGACTTAGATGAAGACGAAAGTAAGGAGCAATGTTTTTTTTTAAATAAAAGCCACAATCACAATTTCATTCAATTGCAGTTGAAGATATGATCAAAGAGGTCGATGTTGATGGTGATGGTCGTATCGATTTTTACGAATTTGTTCACGCTCTCGGTGAGCCGGAAGACTCACAAGAAAATGAAGAAGATGAGGAAATGTTTTCGCCATTACCAATCCCAAAATCAATTATGGTCAAAGATTGCGATAAGAATTTCTCACAATAAATAATATATCCCGACATAATTTCAAACAAAAATTCAATTTTACTAAATCAATGAGCTAACTAGTCACTTTATTTCATTTTTCTATGAACACATATCTCTTTTTGGTCAATACTCTTGTTTCTTCATCAAATGTAAGGAAAAAAAATTAAATAAATACATGTGTGGTTTTTTTTCGCACCAAGTTGTGTTTTATTATTTCATAAATTAATAAAAATGTGGACCTCTAACTAGTCGGTTTTTATTCTTACCCATTCAATTTATCCTCAAATTCAATGAATTATCCACAAAATTAATAATAATGTGATCCTCAAATTTCATAAAGTCATCCTTAAAATAATGAAATTTTCATAGTTTTTTATAGGTGATCCTCAAAATTCAGATGTGATCCATAGAACTGATAACGATCCTCGAAAATATTATTCGATCCCGAGAACTCCAGTTTATTGACAAAATTTGAATTTTGACCCCGAAAATTGATAATGTTGTAGGGGAGGTTGTCTTAAACCTCATCAGAATGACTGGAAATTAATTATGTAAGACTAATTATTTTCATAAAAAAATAATATCTTGAAAGTTCCAATTCGATACAATACTACATGAGCTGAAAAGTCTATGGCCTACCAATGAAAAAACTGTTTTATTCTTCGACCATATAGAGTAATGCACTTGTTGTAGCGATCCTCTAACATTTCCATACCACTTTTGTAGTGGTTCGCGTCAAGTCCCTCAAAATAGGCGTTTGATTCCAACTCGACTTCTTCATTGGAGTAAAATCGCTTGCCAGAGAGCCAAATTTTCAACCGGGGAAATAGGAAATAGTCGCTCGGTGCTAAATCTGGCGAATACGGTGGATGGGGAACCAATTCGTAGCGTAATTCCTTCAATTTGTCGGTCTTATCGCGAGTCTGATACGTTGGTCTTTTTGATCAATTGTTAAAAAACGTGGCACCCATCGCGCACAAAGCTTTCTCATGTGCAAACATTCATGAATGATATGACGCGTTACTTTGAGATGCCTATGGTCTTATCTATCTCATTCAATTTCACTTTGCGGTCAGCTAGCACGATTTCACGAATTTTTTTGATATTTTCCGGCGTAACTGCCTCATTTGGCCTTCCTGAAAGGAGTGCGTCGGTTGTGGTGGTACGGTCACGACGAAATTCAGCAAACCAATATTTTACGGTTGAATTGGCTGGGGCAGATGTTCCGTAACACTTATCAAGCCATTGCTTTGCTTCAACAGTATTTTTTCCCATCAGAAAGCAATGTTTTATCAAAACACGAAATTCACTTTTTTCCATGGTAAACAAAATTAACAGAGGTAGCGTCACTTCGAGAGCTATAACTTGAGAACGAGTTAATGAAATTTCATGAAATTTTGACAGTATCCTAGTTAAGGATGGAGCTATTTTTGATTTGAAACGCCATCTATGGGTCAGGCCATAGACTTTTCAGCCCATGTAGTATGAGCATAAGATAGTCGCCATACACATTTTCCATTTTGACCCCGAAAAAACACTGCAAATCGAAAATTTTGAAGGGAAGGTAGTCCCACATCTCATTGGAATGACCTGGAATATTGTATGGAATTTTTTTCCATAAAAAAATAAAATCCTGAAAGTTCCAATTCGATACAATGTGAACTTAAGATAGTCGCCATACAAATTTTTGGTTCTGACCTCGAAAAGGCCTCGAAAAGAGCTCGAAAATCAAGAATTTTGCAGGGGAGGTAGTCCTAAATCTTATCGGAATGATTTGAATTTTGTAAAAAATAATATTCTGAAAGTCTCATAATGATACAATGCAAGCTAGACATAGTCCCCATACAAATGTTTCTTAATTATATTGAAAAACAGCCCTTTTATTGATTCGACTCCACTAGAGCCGAAAAAATTATCCGATTAGGCTGAAAATTAATAGGTTCCTATTCCTAATGCAGACCAATGTGTGTGTTAATCTTTGATCAATTGTATTTGCTCCTTTATTTGATACTACCCACTTTTTCTTTTTTCTCACTTGAAACACCCCAATGTAGACTGCGAAATGTAGATATATGCATGCTTCGTGTACGATTTTTTCTCCGTTAAATCTTCTGAAATTTGACAATCGCATGTACTGCACACTGCACATTTGTTGCTCCGGTGCCTACCCACGACTATCATTCATCATGTTATTATATGTTTTACCTATTTGAGAGATTTTATGAAGAAATTGCACAAAAAATTTATTTATTTATTTATTTATTACGAAGCCTAAATTTATACCAAAATGTGCACACAGCGAACTGTGAACATGCTGGTCAGAGAACCAATGTGATAAAAATTCCACCCATGGTACAACTTTAGCAAAGAGACAATTACAACAGGGGTGGGATGATGTTCATTAAAAGAATTTAAACACCCAGATTGGGTCCGGACAACCATGGCAAAACCGGCCTGACTCAGGAGAATAAGAGGAATTACATAGTAAAATAACTTAATACAACATTACTTTATACAATGCAAAGAAAGAAAAGATTTGAAAGCAAAGCAAAGAAATAAAAGAAAATACTTAAAACTATTAGGTGATATTAGGCATAATAAGCTGATCTAAGCATTAAATTTCAAGATTAAAAGACAAACTGCATTATTGATTAGACCGTAAAAAGAGTTTTAAGTCGCGTTTAAAAATTTTCAGTGATGTTGAATTCCTAATTTCAGCCGGGACATTATTCCAAAAATTTATTGCAGCAAAACTAAAAGCGCGTGTATCAAATACTGTGCGGGGTGCAAAATTAAAGCGAATGCTACCTTGGTATCGAGATGAAGTACCGTTTCGAACAAACATATGATTCAGATAAGCAGGCGAACTATTGGATAATTGCTTATAGATAAGAATCATAGAATGTAATTTCGCTTTACTTTCCGGATTCAATCTATTAAGGCGTTCACGATATTCAGTGACGTGATTATAGGTGGCATGTTAATAAAAATTTATTAAGTAAAATCTAAATATTTAATAATACAATGCAATAAGATGCATCTTAATAAAAATTTATTATAATAAATATTTATTAAGATGCCAACTTAATAAAAATTTATTATAATAAATATTTATTAAGATGCCAACCTACTAACGTTATTAATTTCGGATCTTAATAATTTATTAAGTTCAATTTTACTATTTATTAAGATGATCTCAATGAAATTTTATTAAAATCCCATCTTAATAAATTGTTTCCTAAGAACGTTTCTGGCAGATGGAAAAGTAATAAAAATGCATTTTTGGGCCATTGGATACGTTATGGTTTGGCAGACCAATTGTGCATGGATTTTTCGGGTATTTCTAGTGGTCCGACCAGGTCGATTCTGTGGAATAGGTACTCCTGAGTTGGTGGATTTTTGTTACAATGTGTTCTAGAACGAAGAATACTATTATATTTTTTCGATCAGACCATCAGAAATGCCCGAAATATCCATGCCAAGATTTGCCATATCAGTTCCCATGAACGTATGTGTTTTGGGTCCGTACTGTCCTCTACATGGGAACTTTATATGAAACTCTCGGAAACGAGCAAATAGAACGGTCGAAACAGCGATTTCGACCGAATTTGAATTTGTATGTACATGGGAGATTGCTATGAAACCGACCGGAGAGACAAACTATTGCCTGTCGATGGTGAGGCTGTAAATTATAAAAGGACCAATAAGTTTGACACATTTTTACGCCATTCTCACTAGATGGGAAACCAGTGTAAAACAATAAAGTTTGTTTATTAATTGCCGTTTAGCTCATTTATATATACTCCAGTCGTTTAAAATTTTTCGATTGAATTTATTTTTTCAATTCCAAAATACATGTTAATTAATCCAGTGAAAAAATATAAAATAAGAAATTCAAAACTCTCTGAACCCATACATTCAATGTGACAATGTGATTAAATTGGGTATGACATTAAGACTGGAAATGATTTATTGTGAATGTTATGTTATTTGTTGATTATTTTTATCGGATATGATGGAACAAATATGTGGGTTATTTTTGATGTGAATATTTTGAATTTGAATATTGAATATTCAAAAAATGAAAAATTATATTAATTAGTAGTTTAATTCATCTCCAAGAAATTTTTTATTGATGAACAGTGGAACCTGGTTTATTTAATATTGTAAGAGAATAATACAATATGTTCTTCACTTCTTTATAAAAGATGTTCGCTTCTTCTCGAGTAAATCTACTCTGTGATGAGATAATTGTCTCCATCAATCGAAATTAAACAAAGTAAGCAGCAAGTTGAGCCATTTTGTCTTTTGGTGGTCGTCCTCTATTGCCACGATTCGAGGCAGCTCCACGTGCTATACCGTTTCCAATAGAAATATTACCTCGACCCCGACCACGTGAGGAATTAGTCTGAATTGGTTTTGCTGCAATTGCACGGTGCTTTTCAACTAGTGGAATAAAATCCGAACTACAGAATAAGCACCCGGTTTTTTCTTCGGCGTTGTCCCTAAACTTTGATTGATCGGATTTATAAACAACTGTAACCAACTGTGCTTGACATTCTTCACATTGTTTATTTTCATTTACGGTAACTTTGGATGCTTTGTTGAAAATATTGATGATTACATCGCATGAATTGCATCCTAACTTCCATTTTTTTGGAGCTGCAGTACAGTCAAGCACCAAAATTCCTCGATCACATTCTCCACAAACCGAAACACCAAGCATGTTCATTGAATTGGAGCAAGTTGGATGCATGCATGAATTGCAGCCGGCATTATTTGGCATACCTTTAAACGGTGGATTGGTATAGCAATATGGGCAAAATGGCATTGAACGCCCTTTCGTGCCACTCGAAAATGCAAGCAATTCAAAATCGTCTAGTGGACAACGAAGCTCTTTGTAGGATCTGAAAAAATAATCAATAATACAGAAATTCAAAACATTCATCGAATAATATTTGCAACAGACCTAACAGTGCCGTCCTTTGGCAGTGTGTAAGTGTCATCGCATTGAGTACAATGCAATCGGGCCGGTTTTGTTTGTATATATTTCATGTAACGTCGACATTTTCCACAACGACTGAATGCTTTGCCGGAATCGGCAATTGACGAAAAAGTCGCCTCAAATAACGAATCCATAACGCAAATATTTTGAACAAAGAATAAAAATTTCATACGGAAAATTTCTATAGCGTGTTTGAGAACTGCGTTGAAATCTGCAGATCCCGCTGCAATCAAATTCAATGCTTTTTCTACGTCTGACCGCATGGTTGGAAGAACCAATTCAGGATCAATTTTTTGATAGCCGTGCACTAATACACTTCCTAAGTTCGTTGGTATTAACCGTCGGTTTGATCCAATTGTTACATAGTTTCGTTGACATATATTGTTGATGTGAACCGGTATAGATGCATCTAAACTTATAAACAATATTACTGACTGGAACTTTTTTTTCATCTGCAGTTCCGTTTACCTGTGCCTATTCCATGTTTCTCCATTAATGTAATGAGCTCCGATTCCGTCAAATAGTCGGGAGGTCCAGTTTGACTTTCTACCAATTTATATTCATTAATTTTCACGGAGTCACCTTGCTTGAACGTTTGAGCAACATCATCCTTGCCAAATGCTTGCCAAGTCATCACCTTTGTGTAGCCTAGATCAACTAATTTGTTCGTAGTACATGAAAATTTCTCCGAGCCAACACTAAACCTCGATGTAGTTTGTTTATATCGCAGGTCGTGTGAAACTGTTGCCAAAAAATGACGACATATATAATCGTATATCCGCCATGTGTCATTATCACATTCGCCACGATCTATCAATACAGGTGATTATTATTAAAAATATGATTAATATTACAATTCTCGTGACTTTACTCATTAATTTCGATGGAGTAATTGGCGGGTGATCACCACAATCCGTTCCTCGTCGAGGGGAATTGAAGTGCTGTGCAATATCTTTGGCTTCCGTTCCAAATTCGGATGAAGGTTGTAATAAGCGAACAACACCACTGACAATAAAAAATCGCAAAATATGAAAAATAAAAATAACTAACGCTATAGATTCCAACGACCCTAATCCTTACATCAAATCAAAGTTTTGTGGATAGCTTGTGGTTTCTGTACGTGGATAGCTAATGTAACCTTGAGTATACAACCGTTCTGCTATCGTCATTGCAGCATGTGGTCCAATTTGTAGTCCAGCACTGGCAGCTCGCATCAATTCGACCGTGTTCAAAGCCAAGGGACGTGGTTTTACCATATCTTTTTCAACTACGCTTTCGACACTGAAACAATGTATACATTTAGTTAAATGAAGTTTAAAATATATAAACGTTTTCAAACTCACTGTGCCTCTTTATGTTTTTTAATCATATTCATGAAGAGATTTGCGACTTCTTTGCTGAAAATTCGATTTCTTGCCCATTCCAATATTACATCCGAACTTCCAACCGATAATTGAACATACCAAAATGTCTCCGGTTTAAAATTTTGGATTTCATCTTGTCGCTGGACGCAAAAACCCAGCGTAGGAGTTTGACAAGGCCCTATCAAGAAAGGAGTTTAAAATAAGGTGTGTGAAGAATTCAAATCACCATAATGATCGAAAAAACACAAATATAATTTAATATTGACCTATTAAAGATGCTATTTCCTAAGTAGAATCGACCATCGTTCATTTCTGGAAACATAAAAGATCAGTGGCCTAGGAAATAACACCTTAACTACTAAAGTTCATATAAATTCTTAAAATAAAGATAAATTTTTAAAAAAATTATAAAAATCACCATATGAGATGAGTGAAGAATCCAAATCACCATAGTGGCCTTGAAAGAATTTGGTTTGAAAGCGAGTAAATGCGCATCCTATGCGCAAATCGATTTCCTGACGTGCATCAACACTTTTAGCTTCATTTTCGTTTGGACGAATCAAATTATTCATTGCAAACTTAATATCTTTTTCGGTAATAGCTGAGAATTTTGCACGATATGTGACATCATTTGAATAAACATTACGGATTGATCGTGAAACAGCATCCATAACTTCGAAGCAAATGTTTTCACCTTCTTTATCACAATCAAGCCATAATACTAAATAATCGCATCCTTTAGATTCTTGGCTAAGAAATTGACGCATTCTGAGCTTAGGTGTAGCCTCTTTCTTTTCAGTTGCACAAGTGAACAATTCCGCTGGATCGACTTGATCCCATGAGTTATATTTACCTATAAAAGAAACAATTCAGTTTTATTCATAGAATTGAAAAAAAAAAATCGTAGTTTATGTGTAAAAAATCAATATTTACCCACAAAATCCAGAGACATTACGTGCCCGCACACACTTGTCATTTTAAATTGAACATTTTCATTGCGGAATACACCTTTCCATTCATGCACTGAACAAGCATTATAAGATCCTAAAAATATTCCAAAAAATTCAATGAATATCATTGGGTAATTTTAACTCAATTTCACTGAACCTTTTCGATTTGATTGTCGCCCATTGCTCAGTATCGATGCCAAAGAGAGAGCCAGAGAAGGCTTCTCAGCTACCATCAAAACCGTTTTCATTGTTTATGTTTATTTCTATTCGTATTTTTTTCACAAATTGTAAATTGTTTGCTCAAGAGAAGCGTGATCTACGCTACAATTTTTTTTCTCAATTGAGCCTTACAACTAAAACAAACTATTTACTGATGACAGCTCCGCTAACGCACACGCATACATTCTTGAATAATTAAATCGGTTTCAGCGCGTCACTGTGCTATCCATTAGACAAAAACTGTCATTTATTCAGCAATTCTTGCTAGACAATTGAATTTTACAAAGCAATAATCGTTCAGATTCTGTAAAATGAGTTTTTTGTTCAAAATCCTTCTCCAGATCCTTTTATTTTGATTATAAATATTGTAGAAATGATAACAGAGAAGATCAAAACGTTACCAATTAACGAATTGCAGCGATGCCACATGTCTCCATGACATTTTATGAATTAGACAAATTTTGATTTAAACGTTTTTTTAGGTTAGATGTCAAAGTGCTGACATTTGTGTATTTCGTTTGGCTTCGTACAGATGCATGCATAAAATTTTATTCAAATTATATTCGTTCGGGTTTTGTAATTAAAGAGATTAGAAAGTAAGTAGTAAGAAAGGATGTCTGAACCGAGCTCAAAAGATACTGTTCTCAAGCAAGCTATGATCTACGTTTGTGGTGGTAAGATTTAGTCATTTCATCCATTTCCATTTCCCCAAATGCATTTGGGAATTTGATTTATTCTTTTTTTTCATATACATTCAACTGGAATTTCCGATTATTATCGGTTACTTTGTTTTAATATTTATCTATTAATGTTTAGAATGTCACTGTGAGAACGAAATGCGGCCAAAAGACGCTATTCGATGTCGTGAATGTGGCTACCGGATTATGTACAAAAAACGTACCAAAAGATGTAAATACCATTTTACTCACATAATGTTCCTCTTTTTTGATAATTTTGTTCTTTTTACAGTGATCGTGTTCGATGCTCGCTAAATTTGGCCTCAACCTAATTAAAGGAATATAATATTGTTTATGTACTCAATTTTAAATTCGATCGATTAGAAATAAACAAAGCTTCTACCCATTATAAACTATTCCGTTTCAAATAAATTCAGTTTTTATCTAGGAAGGGAGAATTGATATTGCAATTGGAGCAATATTTCGTAAACAAAATGTTAGTATATCTTCTAATGATTCATCGAATTTCTGTTGAAAGCTAATTGTTTTCAAAGGGATTATCATCATGCAGAGCAGGAAGTAATAAAAATAACGAACATGTTTTTTAGTGTTCAAAGTGCAAAAACTACTAAAACAAATAAAAAAAGTTGTTTCGTATATTTCCATTGGAATCAATCACGGATGGATTTATATATATCCGAATAGTGTTAATGACTGAAGCACACTTCATAATAGTGATAATAAATTTAGCAAGATACTGTTAAGATCTCATAAGCTGCGCAGATGTTTTACTGTTTAAAACATGGAATAAAAATTAGATCTTCCGAAATGCATATGGAAAATGCTCCTTTCACATAAAAGCGTTTATAATTATTGTCATAATATTATTGATTTGCATTAAAAATCTTCTCTTTATATTCAAATAAAAGAAATCAATAATCACATTAATAATAAAGAAATTGTTTATTTAACACAGACAATTTTAATCGTAAATAAATAAATCAAAAAACAAAACGTGCATCGAATGTAAAAACGACATTTCAGATGATTTTTTTCTGAATAAACATAATCTTCGCTGTACAAGTCTCATTTTCGTGCTAGATCCCAAATTGTGTACTTTTGCGAAGTAACTTCGACTGGTCTGTAGCGTCGCTTAGATAACTTTTTCTTCAACGGATAGTTATATGTGGGCTGAGGCTCATTGAACGAGGGATAGTACAGATTGTAGTAGTCCGGATAATAAGATGGGACGAATGCCGATGGGTAGTCGTAAAAATAACTTTGGCGACTTTTTCGAGATGATTCATTGGAAACTGATGTTCGATCACTTTCCTCAATCTCTCCATTTTTTTTTCCAGCTAAAGGACTTGAGTTCGAATATCCAATAGCTACAATAATGGTGAATAGGACGCAGGAAACTTGCCACAAAACCATATTGCAATCAATTCAGCGAATTATTTAACACAAATTATAATATTACCGAATTCTCTAATTGAAACGCAGAGTCAATTTAAAAAATCCAGGTGTTTATAATACCGCGGATACTTTACAAGTGTGATCTTACATCTTTTCTCACAGCTATTTAAAGAAAATGACTGACGCATTCGTGGACAGGTGCTGATGCAGAAATCAGTCTTACCAGGTTGAATGAAATCCAATTAAATAAGTGAACTAAACGTGCTAATTCACAAAAATTAGCACCAATTTACAGCACAGATGGAACAGCTCAATAAAAGCCGTAAACTTTCAATTTGTGTGACGAAAGATGTTTATTTAAGTCATGTTTTTAAACTCAAACGCAGGGAATGATTGTTTATACTGATGAATCAGTATAACCATTTTTTACAGAAATAAAATGTTACATTTTTCGATATTTATTCATCCTGTTGAAGGAATTTGCGCAGTAATTAATAAAATACATATATTGAACATATCTACCATACGAGTATCATAACATTGGATTCATTCATTCTTTCTATTCTAATTGTGGAGTCACTTCCATTGCTAACAGCATTTGGTAAATATCTTATCAAAGCTCCAATAGCATTTTTCACGTCTGATATTATATTTCCTTTCGAATTTCCTTCGTGTTTTTCGATTTTGTCTATTGAATCGCAAGCTACACCTCGAATGTTCGTTTTGTGAATATTCAGTGGCATTCGATCAACTGGAAGCCTTCAAAATGGAAAACATTTATTTATATTGATTTATAGTTTACAATATTATAATGTTACAATATATAGTTCTGAAAATGTATACATTTAATAGTCTTCAATAATAGTCTGGATTATTCATTTGCATTGTATGTAAGTTGAACCAGTTACCTTATGTGTTCCCAGTCAATGGCCCTCATAAAATATTTCAGGTAGCTGCAGTTAAAGTTATTATTCGCAATTCCAAGAGCATTCAGGCGCGGAAATAGTGAGTTTGTGAAGCCATCCATTTCAGATAGCTGATTGCCATCTAGGTACAATGACTCCATGTACCGGAATGCCGGTAAGAATAATCCAAAATCCAATGTTTTCAAATTATTTTCGGATAAATCAAGAGTGATTAAACCTCTTAAATATGAAAATGTTCCTAGTTCAATATTAGTCAAGTTGGTGTGCGCTAAATCTAAATGTTCAAGTTTTATTAGCTTTGCGAAGGTTCCGATGCCCAGCTCATTAATTGGATTATGAGAAAGGTCTAAATGCAATAGATTATAGAGGTTATCAAAGATTTGCTCATCAGTGATATTATTATGAGATAAATCCAATCTCAACAAACTGTGAGCACTAGCAAAAGCGCAAGGCTCGATTCTTTCTATTTCATTATACGACAGTTGTAATTGGTTTAATTTTGTGAGATTGTGAAAAGTGTTATCTTTTAAAATCGAAATCGAATTGTGTGATAGGTCTAAGTGAAAGATCTTTTGTAAACCAGCGAATGCAAAAGCATGAAGATCACCTATTTTATTATAAGCTAAATTCATATGCGTAATATCTGTTAGCCTATTAAATGTGTGCTCATTCAATGTTCTGATCAAATTTCCCGATAAATCTAACATTGTCACAAAGTTGGCGCCATCAAAATGTTGAGGATGTATATGGTTGATTCGATTGTATGAAAGATCTGCTCTGGTAATACTTTTTGCATTAATAAAAAGGAATGCGGGTATTTCGGTAAGTTGGTTATTCGATGCTAATAATTCCCATGAACGTTTTGCGCCCACTAGTTGGTCTGAGTTCAATAAATCTAATCCCAGAAAAGAGATATCCAAAACGCGAAGAAATGGATATGTTTTGAACACTTTGTATGGCATGTGATGCAGTTCACAATTATGGAAACGAATTGCATCAATCATTTGCTTATGAAAGTATCGTCGAGAAGATCCATCTATTTTGAAACAATCAACGCCATCTGAATCACTGAAATAGTCTGCTTTTGTGCTATTCTGCAACTTGTTGCAATTAAAAATGACCCCGACGTCCAAATCGAATCGATTATACCACTGACAATCAGATATTAAACTATATTTTTCACCATTAGCAAATAACATCGTTATTATGGCAATATAAATCAAATAGACCGTTTTCATTTTGAATACTTTGAGTGAGCCTTACTACTAGCGAATGGTACGAATCAAATCGTGAAATGCAATAAATCAATGAGTGTGTATAAAACTGAATTGAACAGTTTTCGAAGAAATAAATAGGTTATAATCAAGAGATATGTCTTATCACATTATAACGAATGAATGACAAGGATGTGCATGCAATTTGAACCTAAGCACAAATGAAATGAAAAAATAGATTGCATAAACACCTTTGCTTCATCTGTAACGTGCATGCATGCCATCTACCCATGGGTAGAAAAAATCACACGATGCATATGCTTATGCATGCATTCATTCCTTACATGGCTAGAACAAGAGAGGGTGCATCTATGTGCCTTTTCACATTCCCAAATTCTCAAATTTTCGTATCCTCGGCACCCTCACATATATACGGTACTGTTCAAAAGATTTTGAACATGAAAAAAAACTCATCTCTTTCAGTTTTCGCATTTAAGCGAATTTTAGTCAGTATTTTGACCAGTTTCACGATATCTCTTAATGTCCGTATTGGCAATTTCTCGATAGTTCCTGTCTGTTTTTCTCAAATTTATGATTTGAGCTCGTTTTTCTAGGGATATTTCCTTTGAGTGTTCAGAAATACTCATTTGTCACGTTTAACGAAAAGCCGTGCCAATGAATGACCATATTTACCGTTATTTTATGACATACTAATGCATTTATTATTAATTCATTAATTAATCAAGACATATTTGATTAAAATGATAGACGATTAGCTATGACACCGCGGTAAAATTAAGCATGAGAAACATTTTCAAATCGAATGCAGTATTTTGGTCAATCGCTATAAAGTGTAAATTCTGGCACAAATCTTCCTTTTATTTTAGCCGAATGCATTGAAACAAACAGTCTCTTAATCATGAATTTTCGTTTAACGTAGACAATTAATCCAAGTAAATAAAACAAATTCACACAGAAAAAATTAAATTGGGAAAAAACTTCTCATGGCGCGAAAATATGTCAATTTTATATTAATTCTATAAATATTTTCCCGCAACTGCTTAAAATTTACCAACGCAATTTGACATTATTCCATAATATCGATTCTAGAACCATATTTTATACCCGCAAACATATTTATCTTACCACTTCAAGTCATGTTTCAAATAAATATAATGCACACAAGTGGATGTGAAATATGTTGGCGGGAAAAATATGGTTCTAGAATAAATATTATGGAATTAGGTGAAAGTTGGTAAATTTGAGGGTATTGCAGGAAAATGTCAATTAAAAGTTGTTTTCCCAATTTTATTGTTTTTGCAATGAATGATGCGATAAACCGAAACAATGTGTTTTGTTTTCTTGTACAAAGACTTGAGTATTTATTGTGTACTACTGTACGTTTTCATGTAAACATTATTATAGCGACTCTGTGCTACCACTATTGCTTCACAGATGTCCCCTAGCAGTAGTAAGTAGCATTATTGTTTTCATACAAAATAAAACTGAAACATAAAGATCGATCAAAAAAGTAGTGAACATAGAACGCGTTTAAAATAACAATAAAAAATGGATAAATTGAAAATAAATGTGAAACTTAAATTATTATTTTTTTTATTTAGTAAATTCCAAACGTGAATCAAAATTCATGATACATTTTTTTTTATTTATTTTGCAGATGTAAACTGTATGCCTTGATACACGGGGTTGGTGGAGGTGTTGTATTTAGTTTGTGGCATAATTTTAGGCTTTATGATTGATAAGCCACATGACGCAAGATATACAGATACAGAAATACACCCATTGAACACAATGTAGATGAAATAGTAGTTACAGTGTATAGTGCACTAGGCGCCGTTTTTTCCATGGTCAACAACATTAACATTATCAACATAGTGAATTGGGTGCTGTTGGAATTTAAATGATGATAGAATATTTAGAAAATAGACGTTAAAATAAACCCTTACATTAAAGACTTTTAATTCCTCCAATTGTTTTGCAACAACGAATACAGTACACATAAACAAGCAGGGAAAATGTTGGCTCGAATGCACTATGTATAATTGTTCGACATAACTATACTATTCAGAGCAAATCCATGACATAAATAAGTTCATTATTACAAAAACGCGAATATATTCCAAGAGAAAGTAAAAAAAGGAAATTTATTACAAATCAGCTGCAGCAGACGTATTCCACTGGATTAAGTATGAATTACGTCACAATTCTACGCTCTCCGCTTTCCCACTTACATGCGGCATTTAACACTCTCCGCAAAGCAAAATCGTACGCATTCCGTTCATTTGTTGAAACGTATAAGCGAATAGCATTGAGTTGCTCGTTGCCAGTTTCGGTTCAGTCGCCGTTCAATTTAGTGAAGGAATAAGTGAGGTACGTTTTCACTAGAAGTTCTGAAACTTATAATGTTTTTCATTTGTATGTGTGCAACTTTCATTGAAAAGAGTTTGACTTTCAATCTTGTCGTTTTCCAATTGATGGACCATGTTGAAAGAGCACTCCAGTCGTAGAAATTATATTAAAATTTCTACATTCGAATTTAACAACACGAAAATACAATATTCAATATGTGTTAATATTGATAATTGACAGCAGAGCCGGTGTATGAGAAGTGAATGAGAGAATACGATTATAAGTTTGTGTAAAGTGTTATTTTATTCTCGTTCATGATGATTGTGTTATCGTGTCAGAAAAAGAACACTTCGTGTGACCCAGAAATAGAAATTCAATCGATTTGAATCGCACGACTAGTTCATTTTGAAAGAAAATGTGCGAATGTCAATCCCTCTTTTTTTCCATCAAAGTTGACAACATTGTCAGTTTAAAAATCGACTCTCAAATACAATGTGTATGAAAAAACGAATAAAAGTATTTTCTTCTTCTTGTCGATAATACTGATTTTTCCTCATTGAAATGAGCAATACATGCTAGGAATTATATTCAAACTCGTGGCAGTACATTATTTTCGGAATTTCTGTTAGTGGACGTGTCCATCAAAGAACACTTGCCGAACAAAAAGATCTCGTTACATTTTGTTCAAGAAAAAATATTGTTGGAAATCTTTGTCATTGCTGTAAGTTAGTAGTGCTAGTACGTTCATTTAAGGTCATCAGACAAGTCGCTATTATGTAATTTAAAATACATGATAAAAATTAAGAACGGCATGCGACCTTTCACAATCACTGAGAATTGAAACGCGTGCTCCAAACAACAATACAGGAGAAAGTGCTCAATGCTGCTATATGGAATTAGTGAATTCCTATATAAATTTTATTTGTATTTTCTCAGTTTTCTGACACTTTTTCATAGAAATATTCCTTATATTCGTATATGATGAAAGTGAAATTTTAGGTATTGACTCCAATAATTGGTTTTTTTCGGAACACTCTGTATCAGTTCAATAATTAATTGAAAAGGGATATAATAATATTTGCCTTTCAATTATTATTATCGACTCTTATTTACTGTCGTTAATTGGCTGGTTGTGTCAAACGTTGTAATTCGATGCATTACACGAATTGTAAAAAAATAACTTCATTTCATGGCATCTTTTCAAAAGTGATCTATTTTCTTATTTTCCAAATATATTTTCTAAACAACAAAACAATTTCACAAGTCCCCTCATCCGAAATAAATTTTCAAAACTATAGTCAATTTTGTCGGATTTCGTATTTTAAGATGAAATCATACAGTAATTTCTTCTCTTTCCAACAAAAAGTTTAATAAACATATTTAACCATTGAGACAATGCTTCAAAATAATATGAAATCAAATGGCCTGATCAATAAAATACAGCCTTGGACATTCGGTGCAAATATTACTTGTATTGTTTTTGAAAGTAAACCGATTATGACTTAGCGTAAAATAAAACAATATTACATGTTAATATAGGTTATCATAGAATTTATTTGAACTGGTTATATTGAAGTGCAGTAGCTCAATTCTGATATAATTTGAAATCGCAGCTATATCAGTAAGTATAGACATATCAATATTGTGATGAATTTCGGCCTGATTTTGGTGTGATTTTGATTATTCTGATTGTGCCAGTAGTGTATAGATAGAAAGCGTGCGAAAGCCGCACTTTGATCAAACAACTTTTTGAAATAAACAAAAGTCATGAGTCGAAACAAAAAAGAATAACAAAACACATACGCCAACTGAGACCTGAATGAAATTGATAAATCCAATACAGTCAACGCAAAACAAATACATAACAATACACCCATATGTAGTATTTCAATGATAGCTGAAGGTGAATATTGATCACCGAAACATTTTCGGTTCATTCGCGTTTACTTTTGTTCGTTTATTTTGCTTTATTTTGTTCCTGATTCGGATTTTAGCGCTTCACTTCATATTCCAGCTTCGTAGCTTTTTCTCACCACCAATCACAATAGTTTGTTCAGTGTGACTGTTTTCTTCAATTTCATCACTATAAGTTCAATGAACACATGCAATTTTATGTAAATTGGCCCTATTTCAGGGCATCAAAAACTAGAATATCTCAAAATTCGTTCTCACACATAGAATGGAAACTAACATAGATAAACGATTCTTACATAATGTTGATATGTACACTTTACTCTATCACCTAATAGATGCTTATGGACTTACTAAACTCAATGAAAGTAGTTTTAGATCTAAATACCAATACAGCAATATCTGTTGTCGTCTAACTTCATTTTTTTTACTCGAAAATACTTGTTTTAGGCCAAGGAAACACTTACGAATTTTTTTATAATACGTGTATCAATTTTTGTTTTTGCTTTGTGTCTGGTGTTTATGCCGGTGCAAGCTATGTCGTTAATCACTTTAGTTTTCATATTTTACTGATTTGATTGTTTGTGTAATTGAAGCATATAGAATATAACGTATTGAGAACCTATACATAAATGATATACAGTATCATATTTTTCATAGTTTGATTCATACATTTAATTCGTGCACTTTAGAAAATTAAAATAATTAACGATGAAAAAAAATAACGTGAACTGCACGAGACCAATTGAATATTGTAATATGATTTTTTCTCGATAAATCTCTTTTTTGGTGATGTTCATTTGGCGTGCCATTTGCTCTCATAAGAACATATAGATAAAAAATGAAATGCGTGTTTAAAGACTTTGGAGCTTATTGTCGAAGTTTAATTTATTCTGATGACCGGCATTGCAGAGTCAACGTTTTAAATGATAATCCGAAAGTTGTGGTACTCTGTTCTTTATAGTTTTACTCAGAAGAAATAAGGTTGCCAGTGGTGCTCGAATGGGGCAAGTTTATGGTTGATATCGTGAGTTGCAAGACGTATATATACCACAGTTTCGAGAGGTTGATATGTGTGCTGTTCGGATTCAATAAGTGAAGCCATTTAATCAAAATCACGTTCATCCAATTGTATAATGAACCATTTGAACATCGATGACACTTTTGTCCGTCCGACAAGTGACACTTCTATTGATTAATTTAGACGGGATCGTACGTAGCCATAGCATCCAATACAAAAGCATATCAATCCCTAGCCTTCAAGTTATTTTCCATTATTATTTTAATTGCTGAAAAGCAGTGACGGAACAAAGGTCATCACATTCGGTAATTAATCTGCCCGAAATAAACCATTATCAAATAATTCAAATAATTCGTACATTCAGCGATGAACATTTTGTAATGGAACTTGTAACGTTCCAAAAAATCCAGACGATATAGATAATGAAAAATCTAACCGGTACACATGCGTTAAACGGCGTATATGACAGCCGCAACGTGAATAATACTACATCGCGTGCTAGCGCTATTCAATCGAACTATCTACGCTTTAATGTCATCGAAGAGTTTATTTTTTTCTCTCAAATTAGCGTACGGTACGCAAGTTTGTTGAAATCAATCTCTCAATAGCTTATAAATAGCTTTTTTGTTATTTTATGACTTATACACGTATCTTTTAAAAATTGAATATTCATTCAATTGTGTTTTTTTCTGTTTTATTATACCAGAGGCGCTAACGAGACATTCATTTCGGTCATACAATAAAAGAATTTAGCAAGAATTTAGTAAGATGGTTGTTTGCGGACAACAGTTTGGGCTAAAGGCGTTGCGCCAGGCTCATCTACATCGTTTCTGGTCGATTGGTACGAAGCCCTATTCAACAAAACAAGTGAGTACTCAAATTGTAGGTAGTGTTGCGATGCGTAGATAGCAATTATTATTGAGAAAAAGACGGATTCCAAAAATTGCAATACATTTGCGCATTACTTGCTTTTGTATGGATTAGGTTGTAGTGGTACTCTGAACCCCTATATTTTACGCATAGCCCGCTTAATTTAAATTTATGTATCAGAACCACATTCAAGGCTAGCAATAAAATATGATTATAGCCAATTGTGGAAATGAGATAAGAGATGAATTACAAAACTGCCTCAACAGAAAAAAAAATTTGTTGACTTTGATGATGCTCTACATATCCATAATTAATAACACGTTTAAGGTATAAAATACGGTAATGTCGAAAATCACAATACCCTATTGTGTATCTTTATCAAAAACTGTTACAACAATATTATTGGATTCTTGTTATGTTTATTTTACTGCTTGTCAAAGAGTGCTTGATGAGATAAATTAAAAGAATATGACAAATTTGCTTAAAAAAGCGATAATTGGTTGGCAATTTGTTCGTTTTGAAATATGTGAATGATATCAAATCGAACCCACATACGCCCGAATAATTATTTTGTTTGCATTGCTTGTATTTCATTATTATAATCAAAATTTATTTATTTATTTATATAAAACCGATCAAAATCAAATAAGCTGAATGAAAACCTACAATAAATTTCAAAAAATATTTACGAAAATTTTGATTTGAATAAAATGCAATGAAATGCATCCACAATCTTAGATTAACATTGAAGAGGATCAGAACTACGTTATGGATAGTGCAAGTTAATAAATAAATTAATTACAGAGCTATTTGAAGCGATTTTACTTGCGACCTCAAAATGATTTGAATATTACAACTTGTCACTCATCTTCTTCCTGTTGCAAAAAATTATTGTAGATAGGAAGAAATTGCGATAACCTATTAGATGTTTGCATATATTTTATAAAAAAAAATTGAAAATGTTAATGGTAAAATTGACACACTCTTCTAGGTTTCATATAAACCCATTCGTTCCGTTCTTGTTGCTAACAGGTTGGTCTGATGCCGAATTTTTCCGAATTTGTGAGAAAATAAAGAATCTTATTCCTGATTTTTTTTTCATTATTGTTTTAGAGGTGAAATCGCAATTCGAGTTTTCCGAGCATGTAACGAATTGGGTATTAAATCAGTAGCCATCTACTCTGAACAAGATAAAATGCACATGCACCGACAAAAGGCTGATGAATCATATTTGGTATGTTGCAATGAAAAAAATTTAAACAATTGATAACTAGCCTTTTTCTTATGCTGATTATATTTTTGTGATAGGTTGGTAAAGGATTAGCGCCAGTTGAAGCATATTTGAGCATACCCGAAGTGATTCGTGTTTGTAAAGAAAATGATGTTGATGCAGTACACCCTGGATATGGTTTTCTATCAGAACGAAGTGATTTCGCCCAAGCAGTAATCGATGCTGGACTTCGATTTATTGGTCCATCGCCGAAAGTGGTATGTGATGAAATATAAATGATATACATGCATCAATCTGGATTCGACGATGTTTGCTTTTGAGTTCCAAAAACTATTGTAGAATTTGATTCTATCAAAACTTTTTTGCATTCAAATTATGAATTTCTAAAAATAGATAAATTTATTTTGCAAATACAGGTGCAACAAATGGGAGATAAAGTGGCTGCTCGAAAGGCAGCTATTGAAGCAGGTGTACCAATTGTACCTGGTATGTGAAACTACTATCTAACTATTGTTAACGGAATGAAAATTGAACATATCATTTTTGAATCATATAGGAACTGATGCTCCTGTCATAAGTGCTGCGGAGGCTCTCCATTTTTGCAAGCAACATGGATTACCAGTAATTTTTAAGGCTGCATATGGAGGTGGAGGACGAGGCATGCGTGTGGTTCGCAAAATGGACGAAGTTGAAGAATTGTTTAATCGGGCAAGTTCAGAGGCTAAATCGGCTTTCGGGAATGGTGCTATGTTTATTGAAAAGTTTATTGAACGCCCTCGTCATATCGAAGTACAATTATTAGGTGATAAAGCTGGAAATGTAATTCACCTATATGAACGTGACTGTTCCGTTCAGCGTCGACATCAAAAAGTCGTAGAAATTGCACCAGCGCCACGTTTACCAATTGAAGTTCGTGATCGTATGACAGAATGTGCAGTGAAGTTAGCACAGCATGTTGGATATGAAAATGCTGGTACCGTCGAATTCCTATGTGATGACACCGGCAACTTTTACTTCATCGAAGTCAATGCCCGTCTTCAAGTTGAGCACACCGTTACTGAAGAAATAACAGGCATCGATTTGGTACAATCACAAATTCGAGTTGCTGAAGGCATTACACTACCAGAAATGGGATACACACAGGATAAAATCAAAGTTGATGGCTATGCTATCCAATGTCGTGTGACTACCGAAGATCCGGCCAATGATTTCCAACCAAGCACAGGTCGTTTGGAAGTATTCCGATCCGGCGAAGGTATGGGAATTCGTCTAGACAGTGCGGCTGCGTATGCTGGAGCCATCATTTCGCCCTACTATGATTCGCTATTGGTAAAGGTTATTTCACACGCTCACGATTTACAAGCCTCCGCTTCAAAAATGAACAGAGCACTTCGTGAATTCCGTATCCGTGGGGTCAAAACAAACATACCGTTTTTGCTAAATGTTCTGGAAAATCAAAAATTCTTGAGTGGTGTGCTTGATACATACTTCATTGATGAACATCCGCAACTATTCAAATTCCAAGCATCACAAAATCGAGGTATTTGTAATATCAATTTTAATAAGTCACTATCTGAACAAATATATTTTACTCCTTTTACAGCACAGAAACTACTTAACTATTTGGGACAGGTAAGATCTTTTGTTCGATATGGAAATTTGCAGATAAGGTAAAAATTGGAAGATTTTTTTAGGTTTTGGTCAATGGGCCACAAACACCACTAGCAACGAATCTAAAAAGCGCAGAAATTGATCCACATGTTCCCGAAGTGCCATTGAGTGAGTTAAAATAATTTAAATGTGCATGTTTGATTAAACACAATGTATCGGGTTATAATTTTACAGTCAATGTTTTGGTACAATTAAAAAAAAACTTTTTACTATTGCTCTATCGTTATTTGGGCCTAAAGCAACTTCGTTGCAAATCAATTCACATAATAAATTCTTGTGGTTTTATCGGTGACATCAATAAGTGTGTTCATCCGATTTTAATTAAAAAAAAAACGGTAAAAGAAAAGGTTAATTTGAAGGAACGTTTGCTGTTTGAAATGTTATTCAATTTTTTTTGAAAATTCTGCAATACTGATGTTAAAACTGTCTCCAACAAAGTTGTAGTGCATATTCAAATCAACGAATTTCCTGAATATTAAGTAAGAGCTGGGTGTCTATTAAAATTACTCGCTTTTTGATATCATCGATAGAGCTAATTTGTAAGTTATATGAACTTAATCCTACTAAGCTTCAAAATATTTATTAGTTCATTAGATTATTAGAAAATGTATTAATTTATCTCGACACAAATGGTTTATGGGATCATATTATCATTTTAAGTTGAAGTTTCATTCTAAATACTACGCCATTTTTGTTGAGGCACATTTTGAACTCGAAACATGATCATTTCAAACACACAGATCTATCGCCAGAGGCAATTGATGAAGAAAACCGAGGCATTCGAAAAGGTATAGTAATAAAACAAATCATTTGTATTCATTTCCTTTTGTAAACCATTCGAGTATTTTAAACAGCATGGGAATCTTATACTGTAGATATATTTATAATGTAACTAAATTTCCTCGTAGCATATACGTGACTCGTAATAATAACAAAGTTTTTAAAGATTATCATATACATTCGTCGGTAGAAATGTATTCAACAACAATTTTTTTCTTCCGCTTATTACAACAGTAACGGAACCACCAAAAGGATTACGTGACATATTAGTGCAGAATGGTCCAAGCGCGTTTGCAAAAGCAGTCCGCGAAAAAAAAGAATTACTTTTAATGGACACGACGTTCCGAGATGCTCACCAATCTTTACTGGCTACCCGCGTTCGTACGTTTGATCTCTTAAAAATTTCACCATTCGTTGCACACAAATTCAATAATTTGTACTCATTGGAAAACTGGGGAGGTGCTACTTTTGATGTGTCATTACGTTTTTTGCATGAATGTCCTTGGGAGCGATTGGTAAAAATATTAAAAGAATACAAAAATTTGTAGCAAATAAAATATTCAACGTTCATTGCTTATTCAGGCTGAAATGAGAAGCCGAATTCCAAACATTCCCTTCCAAATGCTTTTACGTGGTGCAAATGCTGTTGGTTATACAAATTATCCCGATAATGTCGTGTTTAAATTCTGTGATTTGTCAGTGCAAGCAGGCATGGATATTTTCCGTGTGTTCGATTCATTGAACTATCTACCAAATTTGATTTTGGGAATGGAAGCAGCAGGCAAAGCTGGTTTGTTTGAAAAGTTTGAGATCGATAATAGCTTCATTTATTTAAACACACATTTTTTTAAGGTGGTGTGATCGAAGCAGCTATCTCATATACCGGCGATGTTAGTGACCCAAACAAAAAGAAGTACGATTTGAAATACTACACAGATTTGGCTGATGAGCTAGTTAAAGCTGGAACACACGTACTTTGTATCAAAGATATGGCGGGTTTATTAAAGCCACGTGCTGCTAAGTATGTTTTGTTGAAGAACATTTAATAATGAGGCGCGTGTTCTCATAAGTAAGAAATTCATTTTAGATTGCTTGTTGGAGCAATTCGTGCTAAGCATCCAAATGTGCCAATTCACATTCACACTCATGATACATCTGGTGCTGGTGTCGCAAGTATGTTGGCTTGTGCTGAGGCTGGGGCCGATATTGTTGACGTGGCTGTTGATTCAATGAGTGGAATGACATCACAACCAAGCATGGGAGCAATTGTGGCTTCACTTCAAGGTTCATCAATAGACACAAAGTTCAATTTGAGTGACATTTCGGAGTATTCTGCATATTGGGAACAGACTCGTACGCTCTATGGTCCGTTTGAATGTGCTACAACAATGAAATCTGGCAACGCTGATGTATACATGAACGAAATACCAGGTGGCCAATACACAAACTTGCAATTCCAGGCCTATAGTTTAGGACTTGGTGACTTCTTTGAAGATGTGAAGAAGGCTTATGCTGAGGCAAATCAATTGCTCGGCGACATCATAAAAGTGACACCATCATCGGTATTCTTTTTTCACAAAATTCATTTGCAAACAAAATTTTTGAATTCATACCTTGTGATCATTTCAGAAAGTGGTTGGTGATTTAGCACAGTTCATGGTACAAAATAAATTAAAAACACAAGATGTCGTTGATAAGGCCGAAGAATTGTCATTCCCGAAATCAGTTGTAGAATTTTTGCAAGGTGCAATTGGTATCCCTCACGGAGGTTTTCCGGAACCACTTCGTTCGCGCATACTCAAGGATATGCCACGTATTGAGGGACGGCCAGGCGCATCCTTGCCACCACTTGATTTCGAAAAGTTATCCGAAGAAATTCATGAAACATGGCCCAAAGCGTCCGAATATGATGTAATGTCCGCGGCACTTTATCCACAAGTCACGAAAGACTACTTGAACTTCCGCGGTGAATATGGACCTGTAGATAAACTCAACACTAGAATCTTTTTAACTGGTCCAAAAGTAGGTGAAGAGTTTGAAGTAACCATTGAAAAAGGTAAGACTCTTGGCATCAAAGCACTTGCTTTAGCCGAAGATCTTACAGCAAATGGAGAAAAAGAAGTTTTCTTCGAACTCAATGGACAACTGCGATCTGTATTCATCCGCGATAAAGAAGCCACAAAGGTATAATTGAAATTAATGATTTTTATAAATGCATGCTTAATAACATTGTTGTCTTTAATTTCAAAAGGAAATGCATATTCATCCAAAAGCTGTTAAAGGAAATAAGAGTGAAGTTGGTGCCCCGATGCCTGGAACTGTGATTGGTACAAAAACCTTTCCGATTTTGAAAAAACTGATTCTTGACCAAACATTTTGAAATAATTAGATGTTCGTGTGAAGGAAGGTGATCATGTTGAAAAAGGTCAACCACTGGTTGTTTTGTCGGCCATGAAAATGGAAATGGTCGTTCAAGCTCCAATTGCTGGTGTCATCAAAAAATTGGAAATAAGCAATGGCATGAAATTGGAAGGCGAAGACTTGATTCTAACCATCGAATAATTTCCTCAATAGGTTGGCTAACCATCGAGTAAATTTACACAAACAATTGTATATAATAACTTCTTGCATTTCAATAATCATGTACTTGTTGACGCCTCATACGCTCAAAAGCATCACTCTTGCACAAGTCGTTGTAATTTTTCATTTAAACTAATGTGTTTCTTGGTTTTATTTTAGTACTATGTAATTTTTTTTATAACAGAACGACAAAAAACACTTGTAATAAAAAAAATGAGTAAAGACTTAATTTGTGAACTCAATTAAAGAATTTTCGAGCGTTTGCCTATTTTTCCTTTCAAAAAACCACCTGTTGCATTGAGATAAGTGACACCGTCATATATGTTATCATTTTGTTCACAATTCAATTTTTTCCAAAAAGTGCTAATTAATTAGCAAACGAATATTTTTTGAGCTTGAATGAACCAATGAGAAAAAATATAAGCACAAAGTGTTTTGCATAATGCGGTTTTGAAATATTGGGAGAACAAATTGAAAACCGCGCATTCGTTACTAACTTCATATCTATCATAGATGTCATTATTTTGACTTTGACAGCTATTGTATCTTAAAGAGGATAAAAAAATACATTGAAAACGATCTGTCAAACTTATCATTCAGTTGAATACACAAGTTTATTATTGCGTTGAAAATGTCGAGCTACGTGCCTACAAAACAGCATTTGCGGGAAGTTTTACTTTATTGGTTTAATCTGAAGAAAAATGCTTCCGAGAGTCATCGTTTGTTATGCGAAGCATATCCAGAATATGCTCCGTCGATTAGAACGTGCCAGGAGTGGTTTGCGCGGTTCAAAAGTGGTGATTTTGATGTGGAAGACAAAGAGCGTCCAGGCCAAGTGAAAAAGTTTGAAGACGAGGAGTTGGAAGCATTACTCGATGAAGACTCGTGTCAAACGCAAGAAAAACTTGCAAAATCATTGGGAGTGACACAACAATCCATCTCCTATCGTTTAAAAGCCATGGGAATGGTTCAAAAGCAAGGAAATTGGGTGCCATACGAATTGAAGCCGAGAGACATCGAACGCCGTTTTTTCACTTGTGAACAGCTGCTTCAAAGGCAAAAACGGAAGGGTTTTTTGCATCGTATTGTGACTGGTGATGAAAAGTGGATTCATTACGATAATCCGAAGCGAAAAAAATCGTATGGTTACCCCGGCCACGCATCAACATCGACGCCAAAGCCGAACATTCATGGCTCGAAGCTAATGCTGTGTATTTGGTGGGATCAGCTCGGCGTGATCTATTATGAGTTGTTGAAACCAAACGAAACCATCACAGGAGCATTGTACCGAACTCAATTGATGCGTTTGAGCCGAGCACTGAAGGAAACGGTCGGAAACGGTCGCAAGACACGATAAAGTTATTTTGCAACATGACAACGCTCGGCCACATGTTGCTCAGGTCGTTAAAACCTACTTGGAAACGCTTCGATGGGAAGTCCTACCCCACCCGCCGTATAGCCCAGACATTGCCCCTTCCGATTACCACCTCTTCCGATCAATGACACATGGCCTGGCTGAACAGCATTTCCATTCTTACGAGGAATACAAAAAATGGGTCGATTCATGGATAGCCGAAAAAAGCACAGATTTCTTTCGACGCGGAATCCGTAATTTGCCAGAAAGATGGGAAAAAGTTGTGGCTAGCGATGGACAATACTTTGAATAATCAATTTGTAACCATTTTTCCATAATAAAGATCGAAATTTTGAAAAAAATGCGCGGTTTTCAATTTGTTCTCCTAATATGAGTTGACTGAGTTTAATGATACGATTGAAAATACGTTTTTTTACGAGTAATACATTGAGCTTTTGTACATCTGCACAAATAGTACAATTCAAATTAAGTATCTATTTTACAATAAACATTTAAAAATGCTGCACGATACTAGAAACATATGCTTGGAACATATGAGCTCGTGGCTGGCCGAAGGCACTTCTTCTGGTTGTTCGCCCATAAAAACCATCCAAGTTGTCCTTGGATTTAGATAGCTGACATCTTTCGGTATATGATTTCTGTATGTTGAGTGGTTGAAACATAGTGGGCGTTCCAGAAATGAAATTTTTTCGGCATTCGTACGTCATCCCAGGCCATACAAGCCATCAGGTAAAAAAAAATAATGACAAAAATGGGAGGTTAGGGTAAAACATTTTCAAACTTCCGTGGATTTTCTGGATCTATTGCTCAGAGGCTCAACGAGATCCCACAAACATGGATCGGACTTCTGTATGCTTGCGTCACTCACGTATAGACTACCCTCAACCGTGATTTTCTCAGATGAAAAAAGTAAGATATTTTGTTTCAAAGTAAGGAAATATTTATTTATTACTCTTTTAGTTTATTTTTACTATTTACACCAAACAAAACATGTTTTTGACTATTTAATTGCTGCAGGTATGCCTAAAATTCTATAAAAATATGTGTTGCTTGTTTTTTCACATTGTAGTCATTTTTGTAGCTTCTTTCAAAATAACCTTCTAAAGTTACTTATTTTTGATTTCAATATTATTTGCTTCAAACAGGGAAGTGAAACGACTATACAAACGCGGTAGTTTCATCGCTTCGCTCCCCTGGCTTCTTGTTGTTATTCTTTTATAAGAGATATCAAAAGGTAATAGATGATATTTGAAATGTGCATTTAATTTCAAGTAAACAAATGTGATGATTGCTTAAAAACTTAATCAACATTTTGTTCGGTCGTATGTAATTGCGTGTGGTTCAAAGTCAACTTTTTGAGACATTATTGCGGCGAGCACAAGTTCTGTTGAACAGATAAAACGGTTTGGTTTTCCAATTTTCAGAAGATCATGTACCAAATGTAGGTCTTGAGTGCACGTTAATATAACATAGCTATCTGGTTGTTGACTGTTCAGTTGACAAATTTGTGGTGCTGATCGACGTTTGCTTTCGACTTTTCCACCACAAAACTCGATTAACTTTACAACATCTCCATGTTTGGGACGAACACTTGGCGTTACGAAAAAAGTTTTACCAGCAAACAAAGTTCTTCGCGTTGTCGATTTAATAACTTCCTTGATATCGCAATTATATAACTTTCGAAATTGCTCGTCATTGAGCGTGTATTCATCTGGTCGAAGTAATTTTCCTGCTTTGGCGCTGTCAGTAATCCATTTACTGCTAACAATGTGATCAACTGAGCACAATGCAAACAAAAGTTTGTATGTTCGCACTAAATGAGTTAAAACGAGATGTGTTGCAGTCTCTGGCTCGGTAACCATTTCACCACCAAGTGATCTAATCAAAAAAGAAAATGAAACGTTTCAGTTCTGAATTGGTTATGATAAGAAATTACTTACGTAACCGCATTTTTGAGTCCTTCCAAGTTGTCGACTTGCGAAAACATAATTCGAGGCACTTTTTCAGGTTTTTCATTGCACACAATTTCATCGGGAAGTACTTCCAATGGTTCATATATGCGAATTTTCTTCGGCTTTGGTTCAATCGATGTTGGTTCGGCAAGCAGTCGTTTTACTCGCTCATAATAGTCCTGCGTCAAATTGATTGGTGACTTCCATGCATCTGAAGCATATGCGGATGTGGTTAATTATTATTATTCTAAAATGATTTATAGTTTAATTTTTAGTGAGCATACTCATTAAATGGGCAACCAGCAAGTAATCGATGCGTAGAGAACTATTCAGATTGTATTGTTGGTACTTTTGTTGTTCATATTGTGACATGTGACTTAAATTCCCTTGTAAAATGTCACTCAACCAAACACAATTCACTACTGGAATATTCCAATCTTTGGCTCGCTTAAATTTGTTGCCTTCTTGTTTCTTACAAATCAAAACAGAATTGTGTCGTGTAAAATAAGGGGTTAGCAAAGCTCCTGACTCTTCAACCATTTGCTTGACTCTTGAACGTTCATCGCCTTCAAATCCAGACACAGATATAATATGTTTTGCGGCAGGACGTTGAGTACCAAATGTGCTTGGCATTGGAAGGTGAAGTGCTTCTGATGGTGGTTGTACTTGCATTCGTAATATTGTATCATTCAACCAATACGCTGTTACACAACGTTTTGAATCTCTAATGGCTTGCATCACAACACCATGCCGTTGTGTACGACATAATACATGGGTAACACGTGGACAATAGCATGTTTCCACCTCCCCGCCATGATGTTGAATTAATTTTTTCCATTCTGGTACATCTGTTGCGTTAGATTCATCATATTCAACAACATAAAAAACACATCCAAGAAGAAAAAGCTCTGATGGAAGTTTCAAATTTGGATTGTGTCCGTAGAATTGTGGTCGTGGCAATGGGCGGTTTGGACTAAAAGGTGGAGATTTCATTCCAGATGGGGATTGAACTGTCGTCGATTTTGATTTATTTAACTGTAATTGATGTGCTCCGTCTACCGGAGAAGGTTGCTGTACTATTCCACTCATTTGACTAACGGTCTGCGCCTTAAATTATTATTTTTATTAATTATTAAAAAATCTTTGAAACTACAAATTGATCAATTCACCTGATCAATGTTCTCTGGAAACGGCTTCTGTGCAGCGATTACTATATTCCCTTGAGACATCGACTTTTGCCCTGTTACTTGCTGTATACGTTGAAACTGCGGTGAAGAATTCAATTCAACTGAAAATTGTTGTTGTCCTTGTGGAGAAGATGAATTATGCTGCGCGGTCATCATACGTAACGTTCCAGCGGCCGAAGGCTCAATGAGAGCTTGTGCATCCGTTGCTTGTATTGCCACATTTGTACCGTTATTGCCACTAAGCTTGTTACTCAACATATTCGCTAAAGCTGTTTTCGTCTTGTTCATTTGCACTTGAGTTACTCCTCCATCGCTGCATGGTTGCTGTTGTGACACTATTCCTGCTACTTGATTTGATGTCTGTTGCTAAAATAAAAAACAGGTATTCCCGTGTGAAAATAAAGTGACTTACAGTCAGCCAACTCCTATTGATTACTATATCTTTTAGCCGGCTAATATTTTATTTTGTATAGAAAATTTTCAGTATTTGTTATGTTAAAATCTGTCGATTAATTTGGAACAAAATGACTTTAGCCATAACTGATTGAAGAAGTCTAATAATCATTAAAGAGTTATGTATATATGTATATTGGGAGTACAAATTGAAAACCGCGTCATTCAACCATGCGTTACTAACTTCATATCTATCATAGATGTCATTATTTTGACTTTGACAGCTATTGTATCTTAAAGAGGATAAAAAAATACATTGAAAACGATCTGTCAAACTTATCATTCAGTTGAATACACAAGTTTATTATTGCGTTGAAAATGCCGAGCTACGTGCCTAAAAAACAGCATTTGCGGGAAGTTTTACTTTATTGGTTTAATCTGAAGAAAAATGCCTCCGAGAGTCATCGTTTGTTATGCGAAGCATATCCAGAATATGCTCCGTCGATTAGAACGTGCCAGGAGTGGTTTGCGCGGTTCAAAAGTGGTGATTTTGATGTGGAAGACAAAGAGCGTCCAGGCCAAGTGAAAAAGTTTGAAGACGAGGAGTTGGAAGCATTACTCGATGAAGACTCGTGTCAAACGCAAGAAAAACTTGCAAAATCATTGGGAGTGACACAACAATCCATCTCCTATCGTTTAAAAGCCATGGGAATGGTTCAAAAGCAAGGAAATTGGGTGCCATACGAATTGAAGCCGAGAGACATCGAACGCCGTTTTTTCACTTGTGAACAGCTGCTTCAAAGGCAAAAACGGAAGGGTTTTTTGCATCGTATTGTGACTGGTGATGAAAAGTGGATTCATTACGATAATCCGAAGCGAAAAAAATCGTATGGTTACCCCGGCCACGCATCAACATCGACGCCAAAGCCGAACATTCATGGCTCGAAGCTAATGCTGTGTATTTGGTGGGATCAGCTCGGCGTGATCTATTATGAGTTGTTGAAACCAAACGAAACCATCACAGGAGCATTGTACCGAACTCAATTGATGCGTTTGAGCCGAGCACTGAAGGAAAAACGGTCGGGAACGGTCGCAAGACACGATAAAGTTATTTTGCAACATGACAACGCTCGGCCACATGTTGCTCAGGTCGTTAAAACCTACTTGGAAACGCTTCGATGGGAAGTCCTACCCCACCCGCCGTATAGCCCAGACATTGCCCCTTCCGATTACCACCTCTTCCGATCAATGACACATGGCCTGGCTGAACAGCATTTCCATTCTTACGAGGAATGCAAAAAATGGGTCGATTCATGGATAGCCGAAAAAAGCACAGATTCCTTTCGACGCGGAATCCGTAATTTGCCAGAAAGATGGGAAAAAGTTGTGGCTAGCGATGGACAATACTTTGAATAATCAATTTGTAACCATTTTTCCATAATAAAGATCGAAATTTTGAAAAAAATGCGCGGTTTTCAATTTGTACTCCTAATATTAAATTATGATTTACAAAAATATTACTGGTTAGTCATTTTTGAAAATAATAACTTTTTTAATAATTATCAAAAAATGCACATCTATGCGTGGTCCTTTGTATCATTAAATATTATTCTTGACTTTGTTTACTTGTTCAGTATTTTCCGTGAATATCTTCTGAATAGGAACAGTCATGTTTCCTTGAGGCATCGGTTTCTGTCCACCTGCTTGTTGAATATGTATTCGTTGAAACTGTGGCGGAACGTTTGTGTCTTGAAATTGCTGTTGCTGAACAGAAGATTGTTGGGCACCAATATTGCTTCCAGGACTGACGATAGTTTGCTGCGTAATTGGAGTTAAACCAGGTGTTGCACTACGTACTATCAGGGGTCTTTGTTGCTGTTGATATAAATTATTTGAAAAAAATGAAGTTTGTATGCTGCAATTGACACAACAAAGAATTGCTTTCTAGAATATACCCTCTTTCTTCAATCTTCACCTCACTCACTGAGTAAGGAAGTTCGAGAGATATTATTACAGAAACGGTTCCCCAAGAAATTCCCGATTTTTTTTCCTCGAAAACCAAATTTTCTGAAAATTGTCCTCAAATATTCCCAAAAATTGTTTTTCTCGATTCCTACTTTTCCGCGTGTACTTTGTGGGTAAAAAAAGATTGCAACGCAGATATTTTTTGTCCGTGTGTAAGTTGTACTCTGTTAAAAATTTGTTAACACGATAACTCAAAATTAATCATAAATGAACGCACAAAAAGTTCTTTATTGGGATTAGAAGCGTACCAATTTTCAGCTCATTTGGATAATGATTTCGAGTAGTTCAATTGGGGACTAGTCTTTAAATGGAGGATTTTTCAATATGATAACGAAAAATGTGTATGGGGACTAAGTTTATTTCACTGTATGTGGCGTTTGCTCTTAGAACGAAAAATAGTAAAGTTCAAGGTTCAACTTAATAAACTTCAAGTGATTTTAAGTCTTATTGCTCCATGTAATAAGGTTCATTTTTGAAATAAATAACACCATTCTCACGTAAAATTTGCAAATTGTCTCTCTCTCTCTCGCTCTCTCTCTCTCTCTCGCTCTCTCTCTCTCGCTCTCTCTCTCTCTCGCTCTCTCTCGCTCTCTCTCTTTCTCTCAATCTCTCTTGATACTCTGACTTAACGTTTGTAGGGATTAGAGAAAAAAATCCAATTTGAAATCTACTTTGATCCGCACTGATATACAGTGTAGCTAACAGCTCCTGTCCCAAATATCAATACATTCGCAAACATGGCACGACTGATTCGTAGTCTTAATGAATCCTTAACCTCAGCATAATGACTTGAAATTTTGAGTGACTTATTCTCAAAATTGAATGATAATAGGATAATTAATAAACATTGCTCCGTATTAGTTTTTCTAGAAAATAATTTTTCTGAAAATATCAATTTCCCGAAAACAAAACTTTCCAAAAGAGATGATATGCCGCAAACAAAATTTTGTGGAAAAAGAACTAATTTTTATTCAGAAATATATCGAAAAATATTTTCCAATAGAATCAATTAAAATAAAATAGATTTGTAAAATGTATCTTCAATCACGAATGCAACTTTCATGTTGCAACACTTGTGCGTCGTTAGTGTGTGCAACTAGTTCATTATTTGATCGTAGCAATGTGTCACTACTTTTCATAATTGAAGAGTAACGGATGACTTCACCATAAGGTAAGTATTAAATTTCCGCATACAAAGTGCAAATTATTGCGAACTTCCTGAGAAGTTGGCACAACGAAAAATGTGTATGAGGACTATACTAAGTACACATTGTGTCATTATAAAACTTTCAGATTCTGATTCTTCAATAAATAGAAAGATTCTCACAAAATGACTCAATGATTCAATCAATCTTCAAAAATGAAATGGAAGAAGGTAAAATGAATTTTAAAATTAATATGTAAGGAATAAATGTCATGGAAAAGTTATTCTTACGGATGAAAGACTTTTTAGTTTTTATATCATTAAATGAAGTTTATGTTAATTATTTATTTGTGTTGCTTTATTTTCGCACGTTTCCTTCAATTACATACACAGACCAACAGCGAAAATATAAGTAGAGCCATCTTAAGTGTATAGGTTTATTTAGAACTTATGAGAATGAAAAAAAAATATCCGCGTACAGCCAAAATTACTATTATTACAACATGTACGTAAAAAATGCTTCCAGAGTTCAGATTTAGTTATAACTACTATAATTCATTTTTCAAGCACAAGAAAATTCACATGCATTCGTGGGAAAATCCTGGTCAGAATCAAAAATCTCTTCTCGATTACATTATCGTTGAAGCAAGCTAGCGCAAAACAGTTGTAAATACAATAGTGTTTAGAAGTTTTGGTTTAGACTCTGATCACTACTTGGTAGCCAGCAAACTGTGCATTAGCAAGAGCGGCTTAAGAAGCTATCAGAAGTCAACAAAAAGAGTGAAAGTGGAAAGATTGCAAAATGTGAATGTAGCGAGAGAGTTTTGAACACTTTGCGCAAGTCGAAGTAAATATAGCGTCTGATATTGATTATGAATTGAATTTGTTTAAGGGAGTGATTGTAGAAGTAGCAAAAGAGTGTTGTGGCATGTTTGTAGTCAAGAATGGGAGAAAGAAGACTGAATGGTGGACTGAAGATATCAGAATTGCCATGAAAGAAAAGAGAATGAGATGGATCCGCTGATTGCAGAACCGAACTGACGAAAATCTAGTGTCGTATTGGGAAAAAAGCGTGTTGTGAAAATGATGGTAAAAGGAGCAAAAGAGAGAGAATGGGTGAAGTTTGGTCAAGATCTAGAAGATGCTGGACAACAGAGGAATAAGGTATTCTGGTCAAGGATTGAGAACATTAGGAATAGAGGCAATTAACATGCTCCTGGAGCTGTTTTGGACAAGTCTGGCAATGTAGTGATGGGTAGAAAGAATGTGTTGAAACAATGGAAGGAATATTTTGATGAATTGCTGAATGTCGAAAATTCCGATTTGGTGAATGAGAATGAGAATGTAAATATGAGTGAAGAGAATTTGGAAGAGATTAGCATCGATGAAACTCAGATTGCAATTAATAAGTTGAGTTGGGGTTAGGCTGAGGGTGTGGATGAGATTCGGAATGAATATCTGATTAGTAGTGGTTTGGCAGGTGTTCGCTGGTTACATCGCATCTTTAATTTAGCTTGGTGCTCCTCTGTTGTCTCTGAAGAGTGGGGTGGCGCAGTCATTTCGCCACTTCATAAGAAAGGCAGTAATAGAGACTGCAATAACTATCGAGGAATTTCTCTACTGAGCGTTGTCGGTAAAGTATATAGTGCAATTTTGGAAAAGAGAACAAGAGCTATTGTCGAATCGCTCTTGGATGAAAATCAATCGGGTTTCCGCCCAATGCGCGGCTGTCAAGATCAAATTTTTTGCATGAGACAACTAATGGAGATATTCCTTAAAAGAAATAGGGAACTGTACTTCTGTTTCGTGGATTTGCAAAAAGCATACGACTAAATTCCGACATCTAAGTTGTGGTCAGTCTTGGCCGAATATGGTGTGAATGGTTATCTTCTCAACGCGATTCAAAGTTTGTACGCAAACAGTAAAGCAGTAGTGAGAGTGAATGGAGATTTGAGTGAATGGTTTGAAGAACGTAATGGTCTGCGACAGGGCTGTACAATTTCGCCACTTCTATTATTGTAACTATTTGTATGGACAAGCTGATCAAATCAGCCAATTTAAGGGGTAGAGTAGCTTTGGGGGGCAATATTATCTCTGCACTGGCTTACGCAGATGATCTGGTACTGTTTGGCAATTCTGAACGGGAGCTGCAAAATAGTATCAAAGATTTGGAAGAGGCTTGTACGAACTTTGGAATGACCATTAGCGGCACAAAAACTCAAGTTATGCATGTGGGCAAAACTCGAAAGTCAATTCATTGCACATTGAATGGTAACTTATTGGAACAAGTTTCCCAATTCAAATATTTGGGTTACATCTTTTCGGAAGATGGCAAGTTTAATAAAGAGTTTGAACAGCGTAGGGTTAATGGAAATAAAGTAGTAGATCACACGTTTTCAATAAACGTGAATTGAGTACAGAAACAAAGATGTTGATTCACGGGTCAATCTTCAGACCAAAATTCATGATTTGGAAGTGTCTGATATAAAAGTGTTGAGAATGGTTTCGGGAGTCTCGCGTCGCGATCAGTGGGAAAACAGAATCCGAAAAGAGACGATGCGAGGGGATTTAAACGTCGAATCGGTAGGAGAGGAAGCCAGAAAATCCAGACTGAGATGGTTTGTTCATGTAAAACGCATGGGAGAAGAGCGATTACCGAAACGGATTCTGTTCGCCGAAGCTGATGGGCCGAGAGGTAGGGGTAGACCACGTAGACGTTATTTAGATTCGGTTAAATATGATTTGAATGCGAGGGGATATGAATGGTGTGATGAAACTCAAAACTTGGCTCTCGATCGGGGTTTGTGGAGAGGTATTGTTAGGGGTATATGAGGCATTTTGTTTCGTACAACAGACCAGACGCTGAAAGGCAAAAATGGTCTATAAATGTTTGTTGTTGTTGTTGTTGTTGTTGTTGTTGTTGTTGTAATAATTATTACTTATTGAATCCTATTAAAATAATAAGATTGTGCTGAGTAATATGTATTAAAATTCGGTCGCAATAATGTTATTTTAATATTATTCATGAAAGTAATTGGCTGAATAATTGAACAAATGGGAAAGAAAAAGGAAATACACGGAACATCATGCACACAAAGGCTTTGCACACAAGTTTGAAAATCACTCCTCTTATATTCGAATAAATCGAAAATACATACAGGAAAACGCATGTAAACAAAGAATGTAATGAACAGAAATCTACTGAATTAAAATATTCTGAATCAATGGAAAAGTACTGAAGCCAAGCATTCCATTATCAGAAAAAAAGATTTTTACTTAGAAGAAAATTCTTTAGATTTTACTTGGTCGTGAACACCGCTTTTCGAAAATAAATATAAATTCGTGAATTTGTTTATTTTTGGACCTTCAGATATTATATTATTTAAGTATTTTTATATATAAATATATTTAAATACTTTTACGCATCAGCTCTACACATTCAACTGAGATGTCCTATCGCACTAACAGGAACGCATAGTACATTAAGCACCGCGCGACGTCTCTGAACGAACGAACACTATGTGTTAATGCAACATGACGTCTCGGTTGAATGTGTTTAAAAATGTTTAAAAACATTTATATTCAAAAATACTTACTATATACAATTTTGAGTTTTCTTCGAAAAAACACATGTTATCATTTTCAGAATAATTTTTGTCGGAAAAATTTGTTTCCGGGGAATTCTTTTTGTAGAAATGATTTTCTTAAAATGTGTTTTTCGGGAAAATGTGTATTTCCCATTTTCGAAGAAAAAAACAGAATGCCACTTGAATTCTTTCTTATTCGAATCGAAACAATGGGCCTCGAGCGTGGCCCCCCTATGCGGGAATGGACCACTTTGAACTTTGGATCATTGAATTTGAAAGGGGGTTGAATTACTGGAGCAGCACGGGGGCACACAATAAATCAATTCGAAAAAATAAATGATATCATTTATTTCTCTTAAATTTATACAAATATTCATTCGGATGAGATCACAAACTTAATGTTTGATATACGACATCTCATTTGTCCAAACATTTCTATAAATTCACAAATTTTAAATGAAAACAAATGAATCGTATGATATAACCATCTGAATACACATTTTAAATTACATACCATCGATTCTCGATGGTTTATACTTTATACGATATTGTTTATGTTTTCCTGCAATTTTTAAAGATCAAAGCTTTTTTATACAATTGAAATCTACCTGTTGCTGCATCCATTGTATCGGTGCACTTGATAATTGTGGCCGAGCTATTATATGATTAGAAGGACGCTGTTGACCACCAACTATATTCCCCTGTTGCATAAAACCTGTGTGCAAAAATCTCTTTAAAGAATTTCTCGATACTTTTTCAAATAGTAATAAAAAATACCTTGCTGTTGCTGGCGTAGGAGCTGATTTCGCTTATGCAACTTCGATAAATATTCAGTCCGTTGAATTGGATCTAGCGTTTGCAAATGAGCATGTGTTTGTGCGTCCAAATGAATGAATTGAGGCCCTTGTTGGTTTCCTGGCCATTGTGGTCTTAAAATATTAAAATTTCATCAATTTACTGAAGTTAAAGCTATGTATGTGCAATCTACCTGGTTGCTCTGATGAATTGAGTTTGTTGAGGCACTGGACTCACTTGTTGTTGTTGCTGCTGCTGTTGTTGCTGCTGCTGTTGTTGTTGTTGTTGTTGTTGTTGTTGTTGTTGCTGTTGCTGTTGTTGTTGTTGTTGTTGTTGTTGTTGTTGTTGTTGTTGTTGTTGTTGTTGTTGTTGTTGTTGTTGTTGTTGTTGTTGTTGTTGTTGTTGTTGTTGTTGTTGTTGTTGTTGTTGTTGTTGTTGTTGTTGTTGTTGTTGTTGTTGTTGTTGTTGTTGTTGTTGTTGTTGTTGTTGTTGTTGTTGTTGTTGTTGCTGCTGTTGTTGTTGTTGTTGCTGTTGCTGTTGCGGTTGCTGTTGCTGCTGTATTTGGTGAGGCTTTTGGTGCAGCGAGGACTGCATTTGTACATTACCATGTTGAGGTGACTGATTTGGACCAAGTAAAATCGGCTGATTATGAATATTCATTTTCTGCATTTGTGGTTGACCTTGAATTATTCCCTGTGGCTGAATATGAAAGATTTTGATCAAAATCGGTAGAATCTAAGATTGATTCAAATTTTAAGAATCAGAAATTTCTAGGCAGAATACCGATATTTGAATAAGTTGTCGATAAAACAATATCTTAATAGCAATCGGCTATATTGACAATGCATTTGCAGCGAATAAGAAAACTCCTAACGCTGTAGGAATAAAAATTTAAACTAACGGAATTTGGTGCAGTATACCACTTTGAATCAACAATTTTAAAAAGAAATGAGAAAGGCGCTAGATTTTTAAATGTTACATTCGTAGTTCAAAATATGCGGTTAGACATTCATTCAAAGGCTCACTAACATTCCATTGCTTTAAAATACCTGATCAGATATGAACAAGCGAAATATTTTGAAGCCAAACAAAATGAATCTTAAGTAGCTTTTAGAAGTGTAAAAAATCTATTTTCAAATAATTTTTTAAACTATTCTGTAAAAGATTATCACAGATAACAGTGTTGCATTTCGATAGACAGCCGTATACTATATCGATGTAGTACAACTAAGAAGTATATACAAAGCATTTCTTTCTTTTGGATTCCTTCATTTCCCAATTCGCACAACAACAATTTCACATTCTGTGCCTGTGTACACGAATTATTGTATATACGGAATAGACAACGGCCGTATAACATACAGTCTATTTCGCAACACTGACAGACACTTGAGATTTAAATATAAAAAATAATATAAGAAATAATAATAATATAATATAATAAAGTATTAATAACCTGTTGAATTGGTGAAGTTTGTGATGGTTGTGACGACATCTGACTTCCAGTGATCGTAATTGTTTGATTATGCGGTTGAACCATTGTACCTTCTGAATGATCTGTGTCCCGTATATTCGAAAATGTCACCTACATATACATTAATAGATTAATAAGTTGATGTCATAAAGTAAATTATTTCTTAATAATTCTGGTTTTTTCAAAAAAAAAAAAAAAACAATACAATTTATTTAACCGTTTATCCAATGAATAAAATAGAAATAGCGTTTCTCATGTTTTATCCTTGATGACTACAAGTCAAAAAGCATCTGTCAAATTAAGGATAAAACATAAAAACACTGTTTTCATTTTATTCATAAATAATTTCTTACTGATTGACTTGCGCCTGGAGACTGTTGAATCAATTTTTGTTGCATGTTCTGTATTGGTTGAATATTCTGTAGAAAAGGGGTATTTAGATTGTATCCGAATTTATTCGTTGTATTGTTTATATGATATACCTGAGTAGCATCTGAGCTTTGAGCAATTCCTGATTGCTGCTGCTGCTGCAAAAACCAAGCCACGGGCGGTCCGCCGGTTGCTTTTTGGATGCGTTGGTTCGGAGGCTGATTCATTATGGGAGTTGTTCGACCAGGAGTTGTTTGAACAATGAACTGTGTTTGTTGCTGAAATAAAGGGATACATTTTCAATTTTAAGATCAAAGCGATGTTGTGTTGATACGGGTGATACGACCATTCGTGGATAATTGAACTGCATGGCTTTGATAGGGAGTCACTGCCACCTACTTCGTCAAAACCACGTAGTTCACTATGCCACACATGGAAGCATATGCATTTTATTTAAATTATAACATGTATTTGAATGTCCGAGAATGAAAGTGAGACCTGAATTCACAACATATACAAATGCAACAAAAAATAACAAACATTTTATAGTGTAACACCGAAATGGAAACCTTTAAAAGTGCAACACCGAAATCGAAACATTTTGAATTGCAACATCGAGATCGACAAATTTTAAAGTGTAACATTCAAACATCTCCCACCGAACATGGAATCGAATTATTTTAGAGTGAAACGTTGAAATTCATGAACATCGAGATCGACATAGTTTGAATAGATGTCTCATTTGGTGTAACACTTTGAAATATTTTGATCTCGATGTTACACTTTGAAATATTATTTATTTTATGTTGCATTTCTATATGTTGTGAATTTAAGTCTTACTTTCATTCTCAGACATTAATTTATATCCGAGAACTTTGATTGTAGCTTTTCGGTAGGGTAAATATTGCAGATAACAATAATTTACCTGTGGTGATTGCAACAATTGATTTTGTGAAGGCTGTTGAGATGAGTGAATCAAAATTTGCTGGCCTTGAATTTGCTGAAAGTGGTTGGATTTATACTATTAGTTTAAAACTCATAGCCGTAATTTGTTGGCTATGTAGTAATTTGTAATGAGTGAAACGTTTTGTTTCGAAGATTAGAAAATAAATATTCTACCAAAGGTTGTTGTGATGTACTATTCCTGTGTTGTTGTTGTTGTTGTTGTTGTTGTTGTTGTTGTTGTTGCTGTTGCTGTTGCTGCTGCTGTTGCTGTTGCTGTTGCTGTTGCTGTTGCTGTTGCTGTTGCTGTTGATGTTGCTGTTGGTGAATTGAAGCTACACGACATACAAAACATGAAAAATTACAAAAAGAACGTCTCAAAGCTCCTTTCTTTAATATTGAAACTGCCTCAAAACAAACATATGACAGCCTCGGAAAGAAAGCATATCCTATAAATTTACTGAAGAAAACGCTAATACAAAAATATTATACAAGATACACTAACGAAAAATCACCGAGAGTAAAAGCCAAACAAAAAAACACTCAGCGTGTAAGCCAAACAAACCTACTTGTTTGGTTTTCACTCTTGGCATTTTAATATTATTGTCTTTCAACGATAATACTCAAATGCTAAGAATGAAAACCAAACAAGTAGGTTTGTTTGGCTTACACGCTGAGTGTTTTTTTGTTTGGCTTTTACTCTCGGTGATTTTTCGTTAGTGTCTCTTGTATAATATTTTTGTATTAGCGTTTTCTTCAGCAAATTTATAGGAAATGCTTTCCGTCCGAGGCTGTCATATATTGTTGGGTGCACTAGAAATAATATGTGCACTAACAATAATGGGTTGTTTCAGCTTTGAGATTGTGCTACAATGACTGACGTTTTTCGTTGAATTTCAAGAGATTCTTTCAACTTCAGACTAATAGGTCCTTATCTACTCACTCACCAACATTATTCCCTTGCTGCTGATTGGGGGCAATAATTTGCTGCTGCCCTGATTGATTTATAAATACAACATTTTGGTTCAAAATCGAAGTTTTATTCGACCCAGGAGATTGAACGATGAACTGCTGTGTTGGTTGCTGAAAACATATACCTTGTCAACCAAATTTTGAAATTCTCGGGATCAAAAAAACGTATTATCTCTTCATCAATCAATTTCCCTAGTGAAAACGAAATTCTAAAAACACTATATAAACGCAATATTACACTCTGGTTGTGATATTGGTTGGAAAACGCAGAGTTTTTAATGTTTTACGCCGTAGCTTCAGTGTTTTTCGGCTCAACATACTCCGTCCTAGTGTTTTGAATCAAAGATTGGAGTTGCAACTCTGGGTTGTCGTTTTTACATTTAAATTTAAGTTGTAGGTACAGATTGATTGAACAGAATATGTTGAAAATATGTAATTTCAACAAAAAAATCGTATGAAAATACGAACCTGTACCTGTTGCTGCTGAACGTTAAGAACTTTCATTTGTTGATTTTGGTGTGCGGAATTGAAATTCGTTGAAGTTCCTGATGACACAGGATTCATGAATTGTATATGACCGCTCTGATCAATTTCAATTGATTGCAATTGATTAGGCTGTTGTTGCTGTTGCTGTTGATGTTGTTGAATGGACTGAATTTGGATTTGATTTTGAGATTGAATCGAATTGATATTTTGTAAATTAGCCTGAGCGGTTTGTTGTCCCTGAAGTGATGATGGATTAACAGCCTGCTTCTGCCCCATAACTTGATTTGGTTGATCAATTTTTACTAAATTCATCATTTGCTGTGTCTGCATAATTGGTTGCTGTTGCTGTATATACAAAAATATATATGTATATAAATTAACTATATGGTTGGTTTCTAATAACTTTATCAATTTTCTGGATTTATAATTTCAAAACAAAAGCGCTGAGAAAATATCAAACAGAAACGTACATTCGGAGGGAGATTTTGTGACTGAATCACTTGAAACTGTGGCTGAGTTTGTGATACTTTCTGTCCCATTACGTTTTGATTGTCCATTTTCAGCGGCTGTTCAAGTTGTTTTTGTAACAAATGTGTTGGAACTGGTGTAGATGGTGTCAACATTGTCGGTGTCGTCATTGTCGGTGTCGTTGAAGGCTTACATATTTGCTCCTACAAAATGAGAAACCGGATAGCAACATATTCAAGCACATCAAATATTTTCAAAAGTTCAAAAATATTATAAACACATACAATTTTTTGTTTTATGTACGGTTGGTTTGGTACATTTCTTTGCGAGGATTTTAGAGTTTCTATTGGTTTTCCATGCAGGGACTCAGAAGGTTTTGGATTCATTTCCTCTGTTGCAGTTAACGACGATATCGTGATCGCGGAATCTGGACGAGTTTTACTGGACACAGAATTTTTCATAATCAATTGAGATGTTTCTGTTTGCTTAGTATATTGCTCATTCATGGACGATTTCATGATTTCCGGTTTCTTGTTGTCAGTTTTAACATCATCAAGACCTAAAATACTTGATAAACTGCGATTGTCTGCATTACAATGTTGACTGGTTGGTTTAAGGAGGCGCGGGTGGTATGGTTTTGGATCTATCAGATCCTGAGCCTCTATACATGCGTAAAACCAGTCTGGGGTCACGATACTCAAATTGTCTGAATTCATTTCTATTGCTTTAGCATAAATATTTCCCACGGCATGTCCACATATCAAATGTGTAGACTTCATTGTAAAGTTTCGTTCGACGCGTCCTCCATGAAATGTGATCAGTGCGTAGAGTTTTTTACGATCGTTTGGATTTAATTGTGTTACAGCAGCCACGATAGATGTAAATAAACCACTTTGGATCGGGTGATATACCTTTGTACAAGCTAATCGGCCTATTCGTACCGATGCTTTCACCCATTCTCCTGTCACACTTGGAATATCATATATATCTGTGGCTTCTCCAATATATTTTTCATCGAAATCGGCACCACAGAGTAAATGCGTGATGTTTGTAAACATGATTTTCGTCGATGTAGCTCCTCCATTTTCAAGTAACTTTAGAATCTAAAAATATACATAAAATGTTAATTTTGTTTTTGTTGTTAGTGTTTTAATCCGTTGATAATATGAGACTTACCGCTGGTTCAATAGATCCGGTCACATAAAATTTAACATCTTTAAATAAATCACTTTTCATTTGAATATCAACAGCCGCAGCTGCAGCATTAGCACTCATTATACTTTTAGAAACGTGACAGGAACTCGGTTAAATTCAAAAATTTATACTATGAAGACTACTTGACTACCAAATAACATTACACGTTAACATTCATTTTCGCCTGATTTCATCTGAAGGTTTTAACTAAACACTGAACTATTCGACCAAATTTCGTATGATGAAGACGTTTTTTTTACTGACAACTGAACAAAATACGATTTACATTGGATAAAAACCAATGAAGACTATAATATTTAACAAATGTAAAATGAACCAAAACAAAAACCGAAAACAACGTTGGTTGGTGCACTAAGTGATACGCCGCCGCCATTGAATTGCTATTATCTCGATATGTGAGCATTTTTTATCTGTCTCAGTTGAATGGAACAATTGTCGTTAAGTTGGCGGCAATGTGTTTCTACAGTATCGTTTTAATTTGTTTCTGTTTTTTCCTGTTATTATTGGTTTTATTGCCAAAACTATAGAAAATGATAATCTCAATTTGAGTTCAGATCCGAATGTAATAACAAATTTCTACGCAAAATAAATTCCGTTTAAAAGTTGTTATGCGTTAGATTCTCAACTGAACTGTCATCAGTCAGTTCGTGGAATCTGTCAAAACAATTATTCTCATCAGTCATCAATAATCGCTGTGATTTCACGTATTGTAAAAAGACCATCAAAAATAACAATAGTTGAAAAAAGATAAAAATGTCAGCGATTCGATTATTTTTGGTGGCTCGAAATGGTGAGTATCTGAATCAACAACAAAACCTAGTCATTTCAAATGAGTAATTTACATATTTGCCCAAAGAGCCTCTAAAATTTTATTTGAGGTTAAGTTTGTTATGTCATCAGTTCATAAGCGAACTAAGCAAAATACAACAATCGCAATTTGATATTATTTTAAGGATTCAACCTCATCAAACCTCAATATGGAATCATATCTAGAGCATACACCACTGAAACAGGTCTAGCAAAAGCAAACGACGACCAAGAATTGACAGACCCACGGCGTACAGAAGATGGTTACATATATGTTAACAATGTGGAAACTGACATGAGCTTTGAAGCTCTAACTGAACGTGCAAGTCAAACCATTTTCATGGCTGAATTGATCCGTGGCATGGGTGTAGCTTTAGGCCACTTCTTCAAGGAACCAGCCACAATTAATTATCCATTTGTAAGCACTACTCATGGCCATCGATTTCTGGGGAAAATAAAATAAATCTAATGCTGTTTATTATACAGGAAAAAGGACCATTGAGTCCAAGATTCCGGGGAGAACATGCCTTACGGCGTTATCCCAGTGGTGAAGAACGGTGCATTGCGTGTAAATTGTGCGAAGCTATTTGTCCAGCTCAAGCGATTACTATCGAAGCAGAAGAGCGTGCTGATGGTAGCCGAAGAACAACGAGATATGATATTGATATGACCAAGTGTATTTATTGTGGATTTTGTCAGGTTCGTATGTGTATAATCAATATATATGTGTTTTTGCATTTTGTATTATTATTGTACTATCATTCAATATTTTCAATATTAGGAAGCTTGCCCAGTTGATGCAATTGTAGAAGGACCCAACTTCGAGTTTTCAACAGAGACACACGAAGAATTGCTCTACAACAAAGAAAAGTTGCTATCCAATGGAGACAAATGGGAATCGGAAATTGCCGCAAATATTTACGCTGATCATTTGTATCGCTAATTATTGAAATCCCACATCTCTTTAACAGAGAAGAAATAAATGATAGAATGTTTTTGAAACTCAGAAAATATGAGTGATTTTTATTCAAAGAATCTAATATTGTTTTCTGTTATACACATAATCTGATACACATAAGTATTACTTTGGATCATGTGGCAATTTAAATCCAACCATATCGGCAGTTTCCTTGATGCTTCTTTCACCTTTACCTTTATATTCATGTTGAATCTCTGAATATTTTCGCAAACTACGAAGGTGGCATAAGTATGTTTCGCCAAGAAATCGCATTTCTTCTCTCGCCTTGCAATGGGTTTGATCAGTTGTTTGGTGCTTTTGAAATTGAGACGTAATATACTTGTAAATGAACGAACCCTTATTCAATCGACCATTTGGACTTCGCAAGCGTAGTTCGTTCAATAATGACCTATACAGTTGCACACCGCCCATATTCAAATCTTTAACCTTTCTACAAGATCAATTGTAATCAGTTCCAAATCGTCGGATGAGTAAATTGGCCCCTCAATATCTTTATTCCAAAATTCCTTGGGCAGCTCTTGGAGACGCGTAAATTTATGTATTGAAGTATCGTTGAAAATATCCGTAAATTTGAAATTATTTTCTAATTCAGTTTCTTCACAATTTTGTTGAATTTTCACAATGAATCCAGCATCAACTAACAGAAAGCGACTAGGTGTTGAGTTCAATAAATTTGAGAAACTGTTACCAATATAAATTAATTGCTTCAATGAATCGATGTACCAGTTTTTCCAAAGAAAGTTATTTATGAGTTGTTTCGGACAATGAGGTGCAAAAACTAATGTCGCTCCTTCGATTTCGATTTTTCCCTCCAAATTTTGTGTGGCCACTGAGCAATTAAGCTCCTTCAAAATTTTTACCTCGGATCGAGTCAAAATTGGCTCATGGAATACAATTGAGGAACACCCAAATAGCTCATTGATCGATAAAATGAAGGCTAGTTGATGGCGAGATATCGGGCATATACTGAAATGTCCGATTCCAATACAAATCAAATGACTCGGTTCACCTTCGAATATATTTAGAATATTTTTCAGTTTGTTCGAAGCGTTTTTGTAGAAGGAAGATAGCCTAAGGTCGGTTTTTAATTCCTCAATTCGCCTGAATATGCACAAATTGATAGATGATTTTAGCTATGTGAATGAATGAATAATGTGAATTGAGAATCGAGTACATACTTTGTTATGAATTCTTCATCAATATAGTCCTCATCTATCGATTTAAATGCAGAAGTGTTTACCAATCGTTTGTTAGTTAGTTTTTTCTTATTTTTGCGGTGTGACGTAACCAGAGTAAATGAATTCTCCTCCTTTATTTTGCAATCATTTGACATACTAAATATTTGAAAAAATTTGCTTTAAAAAACAAACAGAATAAGCAACACATAAATTTCTTCAAAATTACAATTTCTTTGCGTATTTACAGGATGGTGTTGAGCCAAATTTCCTGTACTGTACACACAATGTGACTTCTAATTCTTGACAGACGCAATTGAAAAATCAAACATAACCTAAATGACAAAATGTCAAAACTAATTTAAAAATGAAATATTTGCTGAGATGTAAAGTGTTGAACGTCGGATTTTATTGATTCATATATAAGAAAGGCTGTAAAATAAAAATTTGAAGCCATTTCGAATTTGTGCAATCCTTAACAATCGATGAAATTATAATTATTGACCAAATGCGCTTAAAGAATGTTCCATGAACTTTTTCTTAGCGAAACAAGTCCACCATTTGCTTGGTTTGCCATCCGTGGTATTGAAAACTTTTTCAATCAATCTATTTCCAGTCTCTTGACGAATTTGTGTCAAATACTGACGTAGCAAATCTGGAAATAAAAAACAACAATATTGATTTATTGATCAATAGTAATGTTTTTTAAACAGAGTACGCACCAGCCTCGTTGAGTGACGATGGTTTTGGGTAGACTGCATTTAGTGGAAATCCAGCATCTCCCGGAATGTCGAAACGACTTATAGCTAAAGAATAAAGCTCTTGTTGAGCTTGGCTCTTATTTACGCATTTTTGGAGTTTCTTCAGGCACTCCGTGATGTATAATGTTATATAAATGAGCACACGATCGATTCCGCTCTTGATTGACGAGTTTAATTTTTTTAAATAATATATATAATCATATGGTATTTTGACTTTAACCTACTTTGATTTCATAAGTACGAAAAAAAATGTTTGCTTTGAAGTAATAAATAGTTTCATCAATGATGTCTTCAGTGTTTGATATTGGTGCTGGACCTCGGGTCTGTGTACGAATTGGAAGTAATGCGAAACTGCTCAGGTGATCATCAACCTTTGAGACTTGTGAATGATAAGCCTGAAATAATAAAAATAGAATCATATATATTGATCAATATGTATCGATACATTTATAAAGTCATGCATTTATCTTTTGTGTGAATCATTCATTGATGTCGATGACACACCCCGGTGGTCCAAATATAAATAAATACACATATAAATCTTTATCACTATACTTACTGGCATTTTTGAACTATCCAAATGCAATTTTTACGACGAAAAATGATCTCTGGTGAACGTTTATTTAATAAGTGCGATTATAATTGAATTCATTCATTGAATAACTAATGAAAACAAATCATCACAATAATGACAGATCCCGTATACGAACATTCTATAAGAAGTCAGAATATTCAGAGTTTACCTATTACCAACCAAACGGAAATAAATCTACATCGATTTTGCTACAATCGATTTCTTCAAACGGTTCTTTTTGTTGATGTTGAGCTCCAATACAAATACACACGCACACGCATATAGAGCTAAAATGCGTGTTCGCCATCGATGTTTGAATAAAAACCATCATGCGCTCAATTTAAAACTTGAGATATTATAATATAATATAATAAATAATAATATATACTGACTTTTCAAAAAAATTCTTTGATTTACTAAGTTATAAATATGTTATACGATTAACTTCGAAACAACTCAGATTGTGAATCCACCTTAACAATGAATTCTATATCGCTACTTCTATATTGAGAAGTTCTCCTGTTCTCCATGCAGTTGTACCAACGTATGTCAGAAATTGAACAAAGACATAGATACCATGAAAATACAGAAATAGTAATCATACAAACAGTCAAAAAACAGAACGAATCAACATTTTGGCACTGGCCAGTAAGAAGAAAAAAAATAGTCAATAGAAACATACATTGACATTGCGTTTTCGTGAAAGAGTTGAAAGAAATTTTGTGTGCAAATATTATTTCCAAATAAATCGCATTAAATCAAAAAAAGTTTTTTTATATTTCATAACATATAAAAGGATCAGTGATAAAGATATGAGCAAGATGTCAAAGAATAAATTGAATCTAACATTGCCACCTGGTTCAGTAGATGCATCCATTCCATCAATTGTTCCAACACCACCATTCAAAACACCATCTGGCACAGAGTAAATCTCAATTGTTTTAGTTGATTCAACAAATTTTCTTCTAATAATCTATATAATATTTTTCCATGACAGTCGTTCAAATTTACTGAACCAGTCCAAAGGAAGTGTCGATACAATTACAAAGACCCTTGAAGAATTGAAAGTGGATGAACAGGCACTAAATCGAATCAAAATTTTTTTGAGTCAAAAAGAGCAAATGGGTGAAATTCGGGATGAGGATTTAGAAAAGCTAGGTGAATTGGGATCGGGCAATGGAGGTGTTGTGATGAAAGTACGTCACATACCAACGCAATTGATTATGGCAAGAAAAATGATACATTTAGAATTGAAGCCACCCGTAAAAAAGCAGATTATTCGAGAGTTAAAAGTTTTGCACGATTGCAATTTTCCTCATATTGTCGGTTTTTATCGTGCATTCCAAACTGATGGTGAAATCAGCATTTGTATGGAATATATGGATGGTGGTTCACTGGATTTGATTTTGAAGCGCGCAGGTCGAATTCCCGAACAAATTTTGAACAGGATAACACTTGCTGTTTTAAAAGGACTTAACTATTTACGTGAAAAACATGCAATAATGCACCGAGACGTTAAACCAAGTAATATTTTGGTAAACAGCAGTGGTGAAATTAAAATCTGCGATTTCGGTGTATCTGGACAGTTAATTGATTCAATGGCCAACTCATTCGTGGGAACTCGAAGCTATATGTCTGTAAGTTTACTATAAGCAACTGCAAAAAGCAAGGAAACACCAGCAAAACAACCATAATATATTTGATTGACAGATAATTAAAATATGCCATTTTATTTCATTTAAGTGCATCTTATACTTAACCTTGGTTTGTGCGTTTCTGATAAATTCTAAGTGACATGTGTTTAAGCAATGCGGTTATTCATTCGAATATGTAGTAAAACATTGCTGGAGACGCATAACATCTATCTTTTATCAGCAATGCACACATAGCAAGTGAAATTAATTGATAAATGTTATTTTCGGTCGTTCATTTGATTTAATTTTATGATAGCCCGAACGTTTGGAAGGTGGTCATTATTCTGTGCAATCTGATATTTGGTCATTGGGATTGTCTCTTATTGAAATGGCCATCGGGGTTTACCCAATTCCTCCACCGGACCCGAAATTTATAGATCAAATTCTAAATGAGAATGCAAATCAACCACCACCTGAGCCTAAGATGATGGCCATTTTTGACCTTCTTGAGTGTATTATCAATCAGGTATATAAATATAATGAAATATATATAATACAAAATACCTTTACATTATTATCTATCAGCCACCCCCACGGTTAGAGCACAAGAGTTTTAGCACTGAATTCACTGATTTTATTGACAAATGCTTGAAAAAAAATCCAAACGAACGTGCTGATCTCAAAACTCTCTTGGTAAGCAATTCAATCAAAAAACATATTGTTTGAGAATATTTATTACCTAAGGTTTTCGAAAATAAAATCTCCTTTACAGGAACATCCGTGGATTAAAAAATATGACCATGAGCCTGTTGATATCGCCGGTTGGGTCTGTAGTACGATGAATTTGCCGCCATCAACTCCAAATTAGAATAAGAAAAATTACATCATTGTAAACAAATTACTCAAAAATATGTTAATAATGTCTTTTCAAAAGTCATTGAATCTTAGAAGTTAGAATGTCATTTGACAAAAGCCCATTGAATTAGAGTATTTTTTTTAATGATGTTTAAGTATTAAGAACATTTTGTGGAACATGCATGAACGGGTCAGAGTTGGGCCAAATGGTAATTGGATCAATGGTTAAAGGGTAATGATTGCCAAATAATCGCGTCATCTCTGATTTGAAGACCCAACCTAACTCTTCAACATTTCAATAATTTTTATGCCATGAGTTTTTTTTTATTTTGAAAATGATTTTATAGTTTAAAGTAGACATACAAATGTGTATAACACTATTTATTTACAACATTTATGAATTACAGGGTCATTTAAAGTTTTAAATTTGAATCGGATATAAAAAAAAAACTAAACAATATTTTATCATAATTTCAAAATTCTGGTTTTATTGGAAAGGTTGAACTTTTTCATTTAAGAATGAAAAACAATTTTATTCATATGACTGCCACGGCTGGCCTGACAGTACCTCATTCGATCAACCCAATTTTTCAGTACATTTTCGATTGTTTCTGCTTGAATCTCTGCAATGGCAACTTCGATTTCATGTTTCAAAGCTTCGATTGTCTCTGGATGGCTTGCGTAACATTTATCCTTAACGGCTCCCCACAGAAAATAATCCAACGGGCTCAGATCCATGCCATTCTATTGAACTTTTGGAGCCAAACATTCGTTGAGCATGGCCCGATAACGCTCGCCCTTGACCGTAACGGCGGCTCCTTGCTCGTTTTCGAAGAAAAACGGGCCAATGATGCCTCCAGTCCAAAATCCGCACCAAACTGTGACTCGTTGTGGATGCATCGGCTTCTCCATTGTAAAATATGGATTTTCCAAGCCCCAGATGCGGCAATTTTGCTTATTGACATACCTTCCAAGGTGAAAATGGGCCTCATCCGAAAAGATTATTTTTCGGTAAAAATGCTCATCTTCAGCTAAGCGATTTTCAATCTTCAATTTTTATGAATGATATTATTTTTCATTCTTAACTGACAAAGTTCAACCTTTCCAATAAAACCAGTATTTTGAAAAATATTGATTAGATTTTTTTTTTATAGCCGATTCAAATTTAAATCTTTAAATGGCCCACATGTAGAAATAATGGTTTTTTATATCATATATTATCTAAAATCGGTTTCTTTTTTGAAACAATGATCGCAAAAATGTGGTGATTCTCAAATGCGCTGACAAATGTTGCGTTAACAACAGCGAAGTTTTTGCGACACAATTTTTGTCTTGGTTTTCAAGAAATTATCACAAAAGAACAATTGTTTTTTGAGAAAAAAAAAGGTATTCGAGAAATAGTGTTTGTAACATATGTGAATTTTGATATCATAATTTGATTCGTGTAAATTTTGTGAACTTTTTCACTTTTTTCAACAACTAATTGCGAAAAATTTAGTTTTAGTTTAAAAAATAATGGAAAAGTTCTCGGTGCATTTCATTGTTAACAATTATTGGGAGAACAAATTGAAAACCGCGCATTTTTTTTCAAAATTTCGATCTTTATTATGGAAAAATGGTTACAAATTGATTATTCAAAGTATTGTCCATCGCTAGCCACAACTTTTTCCCATCTTTCTGGCAAATTACGGATTCCGCGTCGAAAGAAATCTGTGCTTTTTTCGGCTATCCATGAATCGACCCATTTTTTGCATTCCTCGTAAGAATGGAAATGCTGTTCAGCCAGGCCATGTGTCATTGATCGGAAGAGGTGGTAATCGGAAGGGGCAATGTCTGGGCTATACGGCGGGTGGGGTAGGACTTCCCATCGAAGCGTTTCCAAGTAGGTTTTAACGACCTGAGCAACATGTGGCCGAGCGTTGTCATGTTGCAAAATAACTTTATCGTGTCTTGCGACCGTTTCCGACCGTTTTTCCTTCAGTGCTCGGCTCAAACGCATCAATTGAGTTCGGTACAATGCTCCTGTGATGGTTTCGTTTGGTTTCAACAACTCATAATAGATCACGCCGAGCTGATCCCACCAAATACACAGCATTAGCTTCAAGCCATGAATGGTCGGCTTTCGCGTCGATGTTGATGCGTGGCCGGGGTAACCATACGATTTTTTTCGCTTCGGATTATCGTAATGAATCCACTTTTCATCACCAGTCACAATACGATGCAAAAAACCCTTCCGTTTTTGCCTTTGAAGCAGCTGTTCACAAGTGAAAAAACGGCGTTCGATGTCTCTCGGCTTCAATTCGTATGGCACCTAATTTCCTTGCTTTTGAACCATTCCCATGGCTTTTAAACGATAGGAGATGGATTGTTGTGTCACTCCCAATGATTTTGCAAGTTTTTCTTGCGTTTGACACGAGTCTTCATCGAGTAATGCTTCCAACTCCTCGTCTTCAAACTTTTTCACTTGGCCTGGACGCTCTTTGTCTTCCACATCAAAATCACCACTTTTGAACCGCGCACGTTCTAGTCGACGGAGCATATTCTGGATATGCTTCGCATAACAAACGATGACTCTCGGAAGCATTTTTCTTCAGATTAAACCAATAAAGTAAAACTTCCCGCAAATGCTGTTTTGTAGGCACGTAGCTCGACATTTTCAACGCAATAATAAACTTGTGTATTCAACTGAATGATAAGTTTGACAGATCGTTTTCAATGTATTTTTTTATCCTCTTTAAAATACAATAGCTGTCAAAGTCAAAATAATGACATCTATGATAGATATGAAGTTAGTAACGAATGCGCGGTTTTCAATTTGTTCTCCCAATATTTGTTTCAGAGAAAACGTCATGAAATTCAAAAAAGGAATTAAAATCATGTAGAGAAATCAACGACATTTCTTCAAATAAAAATGGAAACAATTGTTGATCCACAAGCGTAGAAGCGCCTTCTATAATTTCTTGATTATTTATTTTCAGCGTTGGATAATTTTAAAATTTTGAGTATCTGGATAAGATAATTTATTTGCACTTTTGGAAAAAACCTATCTGAATAAGATACGAAATCGCAAAGATAAGATAGTATCTAAGAAGTATCTCAGATATTTTGAAAATGTTTCCATGGAAAAAAAATGTAAAAAACAAAATAAATTGACAGCCTCGGAATGAAAGCATATCCTATAAATTTGTTGAAGAAAACGCTAATACAAAAAAATTATACAAGGACACTAACGAAAAATTGTCGAGAG
>CM052015.1:34401998-34511998 GCA_028476595.1 Obolodiplosis robiniae | reverse complement strand
GTTGAAACATGATGAATTTGAATAGAAAAAATATTCTAGTCATCCTTTTTCAAACAAGTGCCATTCTGAATCATAGTCGACATGTCTGTGCGTGCAAAATTGTGAAGAATTGAAAAACAGTTTAACGGCGACGAAATACTTCTTTCGGCTTGGTTTTTGCCCATCAATACGTAATTAAATTTATGAAAAACTAAAAGTGATTGAAAATTGAAAGATTTTTGTTCACCAAAATGTTGGCGGTAGTTGTTCTTCTAACGAAGCCTCTTACACACTTGATTGTGCCGGAAAAACATATTTACGGGTTGGACAAACTAGAGACACAACTCAAAACATGGGGAGTTAACACTCAACATAAGCATGTGATATTTTGGAAGCGATCTCATCTTGACAATGATGATGAACCAGAATCGATTGACACACCAAATTTTAATTTGGAACCACGCGATGATTTTCCGCCGCCAATTGGTATTGATTCAGCCTGCTATTTGGGACGTGTAAAACGTTTTTTGGTGCGTATTTTCATAGGAATTTTCTATTTTAGGAAAAGTTTTTTTATAAAATTTTTTCTTAAATCGTGTGTATTTTCAAATAACTTTCACCAAACAGATTCATTCGATGAAGCCAAGCAATACAGAAACAAATTCAGACCAATTCTTCCAGTTGTATACAATACCGAAGCCTCAGCTCATCGACCGGTTCCACCATCTCCTCTTAACAACAACGGACACATCGAAAATGTCAATGTTTCAGTTGTTGAAACAAATCTCAATGAGCAAATTGGTAATCTCGATGATCCAAACGATGCAACAAACAGCAACAGTGAACAGACTGAAAATATCGAATTCAAATTCGTTTTGCCACCAGTACATTTGGACGATGATGACATTTTTGCTATCGATAATTTGCTCAATATAAGCACTGAAACAAATGACGATCAAAGTGAAGGTGAAAGCAGCAAGGGGTCAGCTCAGTCTGCACGAAATTCAATTAACCCTATACGACCCACTGGTCAGAAAACTAACCAGTTCGCAGAATGGCGATAGCGGCGAATCAACTGAATATTTTCGTACACTTGCTTGGTAGAAAATGTTAAGAAATGATGCCGCCATCATTTTACCCTGGGTACCTATCAGATTGGTCAACTGTACCGCGATCTGTGAACGTCCAAACATAAAAAATTTGAACTTTTTTATTTTAATAAGTTGCTCAGTTTTATACACCCATGACTGGGACCACGTCCATTCCATGGACCGAAAAAAATATTTTCATAAACTTTGAACTTTCCTGGTCCAGTCTGATAATGAATTTTTATCGACTAAAAAATAGCATTAAATGAGTGTTTATAAAATGGAAACTGTTCCTTATAGGCTCTATTTTAATCCCCAAGTATGAATTTGTCATATCTTTTTTTGGTGAAAAACGGCAGAAGATTGATTTGGCTAATTCAACTATTTGTATTGAGGAGATTCTCATTGAAAAATAATGAATTTTTATCGACTAAAAAATAGCATTAAATAGGTGTTTTTAAAATGGAAACTGTTCCTTATAGGCTCTATTTTAATCCCTAAGTATGAATTTGTCATATCTTTTTTTGGTGAAAAACGGCAGAAGATTGATTTGGCTAATTCAACTATTTGTATTGAGGATAATTCTCATTGAAAAATAATGAATTTTTATCGACTAAAAAATAGCATTAAATGAGTGTTTATAATATGGAAACTGTTCCTTATAGGCTCTATTTTAATCCCTAAGTATGAATTTGTCATATCTTTTTTTGGTGAAAAACGGCAGAAGGACGAGAATGAAAAGAAGGACAAATTTCTTTCAGAAATTGAAGACATCAAAAAACAAATCGGACAACTTAGAAAAGAATGCAGAAAATGTGACGAATGCAAAGAGTGCATTGATAAAAAGCTCGTGTGTTACAAATGTGCTAGAGAAAGGTAAAATTTATCCGTTAATATGCATTTAATTATTGTCCCTGCTAATTTACTTGATTTGATTCTCAGGTCTAAGAAAGGCATTGAGGAAGGTCTAAGAAAGGTATTTCCACCAACGCCACCTTCATCGCGAAATCCATCGCCAGTTCCAGAAACACCAGCACCAATTGACGATTTAAGCAGCACTACTTAACAACAAATTTAGTTTGATCAAACGACAAAACACACTTGTGATTTCCTAATTGTTTCATTAAAAAACCGAATTATTAGCAAGCATTTGCTTTTCAATTGTATGTTTTTATAAAAAAAACCATTGAGGTGTTATTATTAATCTAGTGTACATAGAAATATTGAAAAGTTACAAAATCAAATGGGATGGCTGGTAAAACCACACATGAGCGATCACCGAAACCGATGAGAATATTGTTCTTTTGGCAGTATTTTCGAGTTTAATTATTTTTCAGCGTAATGGTTTTGGTTCCTTACGTAAGTAAACGTTTCACACTGACTTCGAGTATCGAGTATCGAAATTGAATGGTTTCTTATGTTGTAAGTATGCAAATGGAATTGGAACTTGTGGGTAATTGTCAACGACAAATGGCTCTAATGCCGACACAGTACCAGTGTCAAAGTGGTGCCGAAATTCTTAGCGGTAAGTGGACCCGGTGGAATGTATTCCCATTTTTGTATGTCTCTGGCACTCCAATCGTTCATCAAACAAAAACCAAAAATGTGATATTCAGCTTGTTCAAGAATTCAATCTATTGATCTCTAAAGAGAGGTACGTCTTTCAACACATTATTTCGGTCCAGCTCAGTGTTTTCAAACAACAAGTTTCAAATTTGGTTCCGTATGGACTTCGATGCAGCTGGTGTGAGAGCCATTAATAAATTGAGAAACTCATCGTTTAATGCTTCCTATAAGTGAATCGAATAACTCTGGATACACTTCACAATGTGCACACGAAAATTTTTACTATCGAAAAAAAACAAAAAAAAAATGAAAAGTTCAGACAACTTTATTCATCTGCCCAAAGATTAGAAACATTACTTTGGCAATTTTGGACAATCTATATGAAAAAACGTAATGAAGCTTAACTTTAGAATATATTTTTAATTGTTTAAACTATGTAGTTCGGATGCAGAAAAGTTCCGTTTTCGTTGATTGTTGCGATACTCATGAGGTTTCTCTGCACACTTTGAAAATGTTTGAATAGTTTTGCAAAGTCTATTCCACTTGGGTGTTCAGCCAATTTGCTAGTATCGCTAAAAAAATTAAATTTCATTTTCAAGCACGAGAATAATTTTCGAGGAATTCGAAATTGAATTTGAAGAATGCGAACAATTTCCACGGCCACACGTCATCAAAATTGAAAAACGACCTGATGAACAGCATGCAATCGCTGCTCATCCGCTTTTCGGGAGACCCTTTTTTGAAACTGAGGTACTTATATTAATCATAAAATTTCAATATCGTGTTTGAAAGTATAGAGTTTATGTATTAAAAATTACTATCAATTCAATATATAGGATGCGGGTCATTTCATTTTCAACGGCTTTGTACTACGAAAGCATATTGTTACATTGCTTATGCAACTGAACCAACATGAAAACAATGTATTTGTCGATAAGAAATTTATTTTCATGCTGATGATGGAACTGTTCGAAGTCAATGATATGATTTCGTTCAACTTGCCAAATTTGAAGAAATCGATTATCAGTGGTATGTTATTCAGTATTCACTATCATAACTTCTTGTAATGTCATCATTTATTAACTCTCGTCATATTTATCTTTGATACAGATTTATTCGAAGTACGCATTGGCGCAGATCAAACCCGTAAAAGTTTACTGCAAAAGTACTTGGACGATGGATGTCTCTATTTTGCCAAAAAATACACAAAATAATTGCGCATGAAAGAAACGTAATTCGAACATTCACAAACCAAATGTCGGCTCCCAAAGCAAAAGAATTTTCTTCTACTGTAGAAGTTGATGAATTTGAATTTGAATCACAATGATTAATATAATTAAAAATTGAATCCGAACTTGAAAAATAAATACATGTTTCTTTTTTCAATACAAAAACCACAATTGTTTTTTTTTTAATCAGAGCAGTAAGTATACAATTATGAAACCACATCGAACGTCCAAAACGATGCACGAATTTCTCTCGCCTCCATGAATAATACATGTCAACGGGAGAAATCATTCCATAGACGTGCATGTGTAATGGTATGAGTAGCCGTGAACGAACATTCTCGACAACACTGCACACAGCATTTGTCAGCTGTCACAATTTCATTGTAAATTTCATGTGACAAATATCAAATACTGTATGTCCCAAAATGTATTATAAGCATAAATTTATGGAAAATTTTAAAAACATGCTGAATTTTTGTGATTTTTTTAAAATTATATTAAATAAAAAATTAAATTTTTTTAATATATGTACAATTTTTGGGGTAATATTGAGCGCAAATATGAAAATTTTACAAAGGATTCTTTATTCGGAGTCTCATTTGAAAAACTCCGATGAGTTAACTCACTGGCGCGTTTTGTGAGCGGAGCAGAAATGTCAAACCTTGCTTAATAACGCATTACCCTGCAATCATTCGTCAAATGGGCCCATTGATCCACATGAATATGATGAGATACGAAAGTAAGCATAAGTTGTTGAAAAATATTGCCAAGCGTGGAAACAATTTTGTAAACATAACACAAACTATTTCTGTCCGGAGCCAAGCAGAGCTCTTATACAAAGGCTTTTCGTATTGTGATGAAATTGACTGCGGCAAAATATCTCACATTTAGAAATCGAATCAGAAAAGATGAACGTTTTGAAAGAGCATGATAGCATATTTGAAATTGAATGGCTAAAATGTAATAATTTGACATTTAAAAAAGATATTGTATTGTTGCATGAAAATAACTTTTATCAAATCAGTCGGATTTTTGTTGGAAACGATAAATATTTCTTTTTATCGAATGAATTACAATTTTTAAATTTTGATGTTTTTACCCATTGTTTGATTATGGCCAAAGTTACACCTAAATCACAAAAAATCATACCTTTTCTTAGTTTAGACTTTAAAAAGCCTTATGAGGTAAAGCTTGATGACGAAAAATATGCCATTTTTGCAGAAACTTTAGATGTTTGTCGAGCGATGTAAACAGTTGAAAACGTTGAATTTCAATAAATCACAGAACTATGAACAAATACATATTTTTTATTTATTTTTGAACTTTGAAAATAATAACATTGCGTCGACTTGTTCTAATTACCATAAACAGCCATAAAAACTAATCCCAAATGTAGAGATTTTCACTATTGTTTTACACAAAGTAATGTGCAAAAGACCACATTTCATCACATTTATCTTGTTGTCTATTTTTCTAATTTATATAAAGCAAAAAAAAAAAAATAAACTACTCTATGATTTGGCTTAAAATTGATATCAGTCTAGAATTGAGATCTCTTCTTTGATTAGATCGGATTCAGACGAGTCTTCGACAATGAATAACATAGTACTTGATGGCTATTGAATACGATTTAATTCAGCATTTCTACTTCCTTCATTCGAATTGTTGGCTCGACATCGGTTTCCTTTAAATCGAAGAACGCATGTTGAACGAAAGTCATCATACTGACAAGGTTGTGTTCAAACGATTGATTGAAAACTTTGTGCAGTTTAAAATACAAGTCAAAAGTTTGAACAAAGTCGAATGTGTCGGGAACCTATGAAAAAAGCAAAACATTGAATTCAAAAATAAAAAACTTATCAAAATCATTTGAACGTGTTCAATCAAAACTCTTGAAAACTCACTGTAAACACCAGATTTTCTAGCTGGATGTAGTAAAAACATGCGCCTTTCGATGAATCGCCACAAACTACGATGTGCGGGTATCCTTTTTTCGATGGCAATGGTGCTGCATTGAGCTGTAAAAAGGCAACAATTGAGAAAAAAAACTCTAATTTCTACTTAGAAGTGTAATGTACCGGTTCAATATGCAAAAACTGCGCAGTTGCATTTTTAAATGAATTATTGGACGCAATCACATTTTTTCCCAGTTGACGAGCCGGAAAAATCTTGAGAAAAACAAGAATATCTTCGATTTCTTTAGGGAAATCGGTTTTGAAATTTTCCACTTTGCAATGAATGGTTGACCAAAATATTCCGAAGCATAGGACCAACAACTTTCCATTTTTCTGTGAATGCGGAGGCGTCAATTTTTTCATGCGCCAGTTCGAATTCCTTCAAAATCTGCATAAAACAAAAAATTAATTTTAGATAAAAAAAACTATATACATTTGTCAATGTTTTGATATTACCAAATGCGGATGAGTAAAAAAGTATGGGAATTGTTCTTTTAAATTAATGACTTTATCTAAGAGGATTTTTAAACGATAGCTTCGGGTTGCATTCAATTTTTGGATAAAAATATCCATATTCTCATCAGAAATAACGAGTGATTTCAAACTCAAAACATCGTCGGCTGCCATTTCATCAGTAAAAGCAGTGTCATCTGAGTCAGCATTAATGGTGCCGTCATCATTTTGAGTCTGGTTCAGTTTGTGCTGTTGTTCCCGAATATACTTTAATCGAGAATTGATCCATCCTTTATCGTCATTGACAAGCAGATCCTATAATTCGGATATATAATCAATATATTAGCTATTTCGAGCTAAAACACATTTTTTGCCACTCACGATTCCACCGATTTTGCTCCCATTACATTCCAATAGAGGAAACACAATGATAGCCGCTCTTGCTGCTGATGTTTTTTGATACGCACTTGGCCGAATAATTCAATGATGTAATCCACCAAATGCCGTATTAACTTTCGCCTCATTTCGTTGCCAATTTGGGGAACAAACAAATTGTCACCGCTGGCCCCATCATCTCCATCATCAGCAATCGAATGCTTTTCGGTATCTTTCACAGCTTGGAAAAAACTCTCCAAGTTGTTTGATTTGAAATACGTCTCGATTTCCTGGAAAAAATTTCTTTCACTCTAAAGGAAAAAAAGAAATTGTCATATCGGAAACATACCTCTGGTGTGATCAATTCAACATTGTTATTACGTTCCATGGATTTGTATGCAATTTCGATATAAAAGCAGCAGGAATGTCGGTGCCAACATTATCGGACAAATATACTGTGCTTTTTTCATAAATGTTCACGCCAAATAGCGCTAGGCCTAAGAAATTGTTAAATGGAATTAATTTTGTTTCACATTTTTATCAAGAATATTTACTTACCTTTGTCAACAAATGTCCTCCAATTCAAATCATCTTCTCTCAAAGTAATGAATTTCTTTTGATTTTTAAATTTAACTCGAAAAATATATTCCATTTTTCCACATTTACATTATTGCACAACAGCAATTTGAATTTTGCCCTGAATACTTTCCAAACTGTTCAATCGCAGTATACAATAAGCTGTCAAATGTCATGCGAATTCGACTGAACAAAGTCAGATGTAAAAACCGCTGAAAATATGTACCGTCATACGTATTTGCGACTGGGCGTCTCCATCAGCCGTAAATTCGCATGACGGCGGATGGTATTTTTGTACTGTGAATGTATTAACAATTTGTTTATAATTTGGTGCTTTATGATTACCAAGGAAATTTTCAACTAGATCTTTGAACGAATTCCAAGCTACACGGAAATTTGGGGGCAATGTAGATGTAAACTCATCATCTCGCATGAGCTTCTTTTTTTCGGGGCCATTCAATATTCCTGCTTGCAATGTAGCGACTGACAAGTATGGAAGTATTTGAACCAATTTATCAAATACAGCGCCATTCGGATGAAGTCGTTTCGAAATTTGTGTTGCCAAACCAATTTTTATTTGTAGATGGGGAAGAAGAATCAGTGATACGTCATCAACTAATGGCCAGAACAATGCGTTGCATCTTATAAATTTTTACGGTGTTTATCTGAATAAAGTTTCGTTCACAATTAAATGGGTGAGAATGAAAACCGACCTCTAACTATTGTGAGAATTAAAATGAGACTCGAAAAGAATGAAAATTGAAATGAGACCAGAAAAAAATTAAGCATAAAAATGAGACCCAACATTTTTTCACTGGTTGTCTCATTTTTATCTTCAAATTTTCCGGGCTCATTTTTGCTCAGAAAATGTTCTGGTCTCATTTCTACATTCATATTTTAAAAGTTTTTCGATCTCATTTTAATCCTCAAAATTTTCACGATCTCATTTTTATTCTTCAAAAATTCCAGGTCACATTTTTGTTTTAAACATTTTCCGGGTCTCATTTTTGTTTTCAAATTTTTCTAGTCTCATTTTAATTTTCACAATAGTTAGAGGTCGGTTTTTATTCTCACCCATTCAATTCACCTGATGAGAACTTTGTTCATTGTTCATTTGATTGATTGATTAATGACAGATAATGACAGATAATGACAGATAAAAAGTAGTAATCTGATACTTTAAATTGATATTTTTAACGCAATAGATAAATCTATGCCAAATAGTAATCATAAAGGCGGAAAATTTAAAGTTTGTATAAAATATGCCCGTGAAATTGTCATTTTCCCAAATATTGGTTCCATATGCTTAAAAATAATTTCAATTGACTTGCTTTTTAGTTATTTGAAATGCATATTGAAATAAAATAGCAAATCTGGGTGGAATTTTGAATTTTCTATATGAAAAATGTGAAAAATCAGTGTAAAATGTCTGAAAAGGTGCATTTGTGAGCTCGCAGCAGCCATAATTGACTTACAATGGCGTGTAGGCACATAAAATTTGCGCACGGTCGCCAACTGTCCAAAACCGGTCCATTTACTTGAATATCTTATAGGGTTTTCGAGTTATGTCCCCAAATATGGGACAAAGCGGAATTTTATGGAATTCCTGAAAAATCGCAGTTTTTGCTCTGAAACTTCTACAATTGTCGTCCGATCGTACACTTCTGAGGCTTTAAATTTTCATTACGATGGCGCCAAAAATTAGTAGTTCTGAAATTGGGATAATCTCAACTGGTTGTTTAGATCTGGGTCGATAAGTGGGTGAAAGTGGTGAAAAAAATCAGCGAAGGATGCAATTTTTGACCCCATAGCACCCACAAATGTAGACTTACGATGGCGTGTAGGCACTTAATTTGCGCACGGCCTTTCCAAAACCGTTCTATTCACTTGGATATCTCATACAGTTTTCGAGATATGGTCCGAAATATGAGGCAAAGTAGCAAAAATTGACTTTTTTAACAATTTGGGCCATATCTCGGGAGCGCTGCTTGAATCTGTCAAACTCTTGGGCTTTTTGGAACAGGGAGGTCCTATGCTAACACAAAATAAGCAATATAAAAATGGAGCAAAAGTTCTGCAGCATTGTGTTATAAGTGCGTATATATAACATAGTTTTTTCTCATAGGGATATGCCTATGTCCATCAATATGCTGAATGAAATGACAGTTGTTCAACGTTCATTTCAATTTGACTCTTATGAGCACGTGTTCGACACTTACGCTAATGGACAAATCGACACCAAAACATGCTTAGAATGTTGTGTTTTTACATGTAGCTATAAATTTTATCCTCGTTACACAGATTTTTTTTTTATTTTTGTCATTTTCACTACTAAGCAAATCAGTTGAACAAAGGCGTATATAATGTATTGTATACATACATACTGTCAACAAAGATTTTTCCGATAGGGATAAATGAACACGCATAGATCAGTAGCGTCACCAAAAAATTAAACACAAACTACTATAATGCACGGTCAAAAGATTACTGCGTTCGCGCGGTGACACTGATTAAACGATAACGTTGGCACTTACATGAATACGTTTTCGCGCCATTTTCCTTGACATGAACGGCTTGGAATTTAAATTTGACTGACTTCCTACTTTTTTTTCCATATATTTTTTTCATATTTAATACACCAATAAATGTAAAATATGCGAGTTATATTGATACAAATATTACCGTGAATTAATTTGTTTAAATGCTCACTCTCAACCTTTGATAATGGCAAACGATCTTTGATGATAAAATTTAATAATGCATTTTCAATATCGGCTTTTAATGATGATGAATCATTAATTATGGTATTTTGTTTTTGTTGTGCTTTCATATTTTCCCAGTCAATTTTTAGATTGTGTTCTGTGTTAAACTTACGGAGTAGAAATAAAACACAAAGACTTGTTTATAGTCAGGAAAAATATGCTTTAGAAAAAAACCTGACTCTTTATTGATCCGTTCCACTCCAAATCCAAAATAACACTGATCACTCAGCGACAACGCACAATACCATCAACCTAAGTTTGTCGCGCTTGCTTCGAACACATCGTTCGGAACATTGCCACCGAAAACCATAGGTTTTCCTAGCCGTATATTCTATATCTAATTCCTAATCCTTAACCTATTCTGAAGCTCCAGAATCCACGGGCAAAATGCAAATTTTTTGAACCGGGCGCGTAAGGCGATTCGTGTCTGTACCACAACAGAACGAACCTTTCCATCTCTTCCATAAATGAGCTCCGAAATCCTTCCAATGGACCATTGAGCTGGCGGGAAATTCTCAAAATTAATAATCACCAGCTGGCCCATCTTGATGTTTTCCTTTTCCCGTCTCCATTTCTTGCGTTCTTGCAAAGTAGTGAGATATTCATCTCTCCATCGATTCCAAAAATGATTGAGTATGGTCTGCCTGTCGCGCCACAGCTTAACTCCTGTTGATTGTGAGCGAGTGTCAATATCGAATGGCAACGGCAAAACCAAAGGCTCTCCAACTAAAAAATGACCTGGCGTGAGCGCCTGCATATCCATAGGGTCATCACTGATCGGATTAAGCGGTCGTGAATTAAGAATCGCTTCAATTTGATGAAGAAGTGTCGTAAAAGGTTCAAGAGGCAACGATTTGGTACCAACAATTCGCTTAAGATGATACTTCATCGATTTGACAGCCGCTTCATATATGCCTCCTTGATGGGGAGCAGTCGGCACCATGAATTTCCAATCCGTTCCCTTTCGATTCATATGATCCAAAGAATCCTTATTAATCCATTTAGCTAATGCCTTTTCCAATTCCGTTTTAGTGCCAACGTAAGTTGTTCCATTGTCACTATACATCCTCAAACAGCGACCTCGTTTGCTGATGAATCGCTCAAAGCACATGATAAATGAGATTGTTGATAAATCCGTGATCAAATCTAAATGGATCGCTCTTGTCTTGAAACAAACAAAAACAGCAACCCATGTTTTAGTTCTGGCAACTTGGTCGCCAGCTTTGTTAATAGCCTTGACTTCGAATGGTCCAGCAAAATCCACGCCAGTGACTAAGAACGGCTTTCCTATTTGCGTCCTGTCAGCTGGCAAATCGCCCATGATCTGATCCTCCATACTGGCATTGTATCGAGCACAAATGACACACTTGTGAACAAAATTCCTGAGTGCATTTCTTAATTTTGGAATCCAATATTTCTGGCGAATGACTTGCATCATTACTTGAATATTTCCATGACGCGTAACTCGATGCGCATGATCCATAATGAGCCAACCCAGACGTGAACTTGTAGGCACAATAACAGAGTGCTTCATTTCATAATCCAAATCCGAATGCGAAAGCCTGCCACCAACACGTAGCAAACCTCGACGATGTAAAATCGGCTTCAGAGGATGTAATTTACTCTTTTCTGGCAAAATCTTCCGTATTTTTAACTCCGTGAGTTCTTTATTAAAATGTTCCTGTTGCGATTTGCGCAGCAGATACTCCATAGCTTGGGCTTTTTCTTCCTGTGTAGGTGGAAAGATCTGTGAGCCTCTCTTAGCCCTTGTACGCCTGTGAGATTTGTCCAAGTATCCTTTGATAAAGCGACTAACATAACTCAGTATGTTAACTGCTTTTTCCAAACTCCGAGCATAATCCATTAAAGATACACTCTCCGACTTGTCAGCCAATCCAATCTGCAGAGATCCCCTGAAAACAGACAAAGTGGATACTTTCATTTCCAACTGGACTTCGACTGGTTGAAACTTGCTTAATGGCCACTCCGTTTGTGGCACAGTAAGTCATTCCGGTCCATGCATCCATTGTTTATTATCCACCAAATGATTTGGCATTACACCTCTGCTCAGTAGATCGTCTGGATTCTCTTTAGTATTGACGTGACGCCAATACTTTAGGTCTGTATGCGTTTGAATCGATGCCACACGATTAGCGACATAAGTCTTCAATGTCGATGGTGATTTTTGAATCCAATGGAGCGTGACTAGAGAGTCAGTCCATAAATAATACTCAGCAGAAGGCCATTCCATAGAGTCCTTAATTACCAATAGCAATCTAGCCAAGAGCTCAGCTGCAGCAAGCTCCAGTCTTGGAACTGAAACTGTTTTCAATGGAGCAACTCGAGTCTTTGAAGACAGTAGGTTGCTAGATATTTTCCTATTCGGCTTTAATACTCTAATATAGATAGCCGCTACGTATCCTACAGTTGATGCATCTGCAAAGCCATGAATCTGTATGGCTGAATCAACCATTGTTCCAATCCACCTTTCAAAAGTGAATTTCTCCAATTCCTTTATTTGACTCCAATATTCATCCCATTTCCGAATAATCGTTTGAGATGGTTTTTCATCCCAGTCCACCTTAGACTTCCATAAATCCTGAATAATAATTTTTCCAATGATCGTGACAGGTGAAATAAATCCATTAGAATCGTATAGCTGCGCAACGCAACTAACAATCTTTCGTTTGGTGATATCTCCTGATATTTCCGGTGTCTTAACTTCGAAGGTGAACTTATCGTTATCGATCAACCATTTCAGTCCCAAAATGGTTGTTCTTTCCTCCTCAGAAAACAACATAGTTGTTTCTCTTTCGGGAATTGGGTCCATTGCATTGATCAGTGCCTTAGAGTTCGATTTCCATTTTCTAAGTTCAAAACCACCTGATTTTAGAACTGCATTGATATTCTGTGCGGGAGCATTAGCTTCTTTCACCGTACCGCCTCCGGTGACTCCATCATCCATATAAAAGTCATCCTTAATTGCTCTTGATGCTTTAGGGTATCTATCTTTGGCGTCGTCAGCGACTTGAATGACTGCACGCACTGCTAGGTAAGCTGAACTTGTTTGTCCAAAAGTCACGACTGTAAGCCAGTATTCACGTAACGGTTGAGATTTATCCTCCCTCCAAAAGATCCTTTGTAAATCCCAGTGCTTCTTTGCGACTCGTACCTGATTAAACATCTTCTTGATGTCCGCAGAAAATGCAACCTTACCAGGTACTTGCACATGAAACCGCTGTATTTTTGCTAAAAAAACACGTTTATTTTAGTATGATGGCAAAACATATTTTATTCAAAGTATTTTCCATTCGAATCCGCACATTTTTGCCATCTTTCGGACAATTTTTGAATACCGCGCCAATAAAACTGTTCGTCTTTTGACGCAAACCAGTCATCGAGCCATTTTCTCACATTCTTGTAAGAAGTGAAGCGCTGCTCCGACAGTGCGTGACCCATCGAAGCGAACAAGTAGTAATCTGACGGTGCCAAGTCTGGTGAATAAGCCGCATGCGGTAGCACTTCCCAACTAAGCGCCTCAATCGTTTCCTTGACCAGTCTTGCAGTGTGTGATGGAGCATTGTCGTGCAAGAGAATCAATTTGTGTTGCCTTTTTTGATATTCCGGCCGTTTTTGAAGCAATGCGCGGTTCAAATCGATCTTTTGCTGTCGGTAGCGATCAGTATTAACCGTTTCACCAGGTTTTAACAGCTCATAATAGATGACACCCTTCTGATCCCACCAAACACACAGCATTGTCTTCCGTCCGAACCGATTTGGCCTTACGGTCGATGTCACTGATTTGCCTGGTGTTACCCATGATCTCTTGCGCTTAGGATTCTCGAAATATATCCATTTTTCATCGCCAGTCACAATCCGATGCAGAAACGACTTCCTTTTGTACCTTGCGAGCACTTGCGAGCAGCAATTCACAAGTGGTTTTTCGGTTTTCCTGCTGCCTTTCATTCAGTTCATGTGGCACCCATTTTCCGACCTTCTGGATCTTTCCCATTGCTTTCAAACGTCTGGAAATAGTTGCTGAGTCCACATTTAATTGTTGTGCGAGTTATGGTTGCGTCTGAGCATCGTCCTCATCCAGCAATGCCTGCAATGCAGTGTCTTCAAACTTCCTCGGCGGTCTACCACGTTCTTCATTTCTCAGGTCAAAATTGCCATTTTTAAATCGTCTGAACCACTCTCTACACTGTGTTTCACTTAAAGCATGCTCGTCGTAAGCTTCTAGAAACATTCGATGAGATTCGGCAGCAGTTTTCTTTAAACGAAAGCAGAAAAGCAGTGCTGTCCGCATTTCACTATTTTCAGGCACAAAATCCGACATTTTTCAAGAGCGAAAAAAACACATTGTTGTATGAAACTTGAAATATTGTATATGGCGTATTGTTGACAGATGTCATATTTACTAATAAGCATGAACAACATGGTTTGACAGATCACACAGTACCAGCTATTGACCGCTAGATGTCAACCGCGGTTTCATATGCAAGTACCTGGTATGTCTACGAAAGCGCATAATAATATCCTCTAAATTCCTTTGTAAAACTGGTCCGAGCAACTGAATGTCGTTCAGCGAAATTCCTTTATCCGTTTTGCAGCTCGCATCATAAACTATGCGATCCTTTTTTTCAATCACATGATGCGGCACATAATAGACAAGCTCTCCTAAGAGCGGTCTTTTACTCGCTAGCTTAACATGACCAAGCTGTATTGATTCACGCATTTGCGTGACATATTTCTATTTGAAATCTAAATCCTTATCAAATCTTCTCTCTAAGTACATAAATCTTCACAGTGTAATTTCACAAGAGCTTCCAATATCCTTTATTCCAGATTTCAATGGTATCGTGACAATCAGTCTTCCCTTTCGATCACGACGATATGTTCTAACGAAGTGATCTTGAACGTATTGTTCTATGTCCGTGAGCTTTGAGTACATCGGCACTTGCTCTTCCCTCCAAAATCGTTCCAAAATCCGATTCAATTGTTGCTCCCTGTCAAATTCAATGATCGTTTGAGCCTGAACAGATTCATTGACCTTTTTATCCAATTCTGTTCCAAAGATAATCGCTCCAAACGTAGTATCTAATAGAACAGTTCCGTCTATTAATCTGGAAACAGCCGACTCAAATATCTTGCGATTACCATTTTTCGCCGAACTTGAATAGGAACACCGTCAATACCCACTATCAAACGTGGTGCAGGCATAGATGGAAGTTTCATGCTCCTAAAGAGCACGTGACTGATAGCGTTCGTCTCAGATCCAGTATCGATTAAAGCTCTAACTGGTCCAAAATAATATCCATTAATATAAATACGTACCATTGCAGTAGGTAGAAGTGTTCCAGTCTTGTTTGACATTTCGTAGTGTACGGACGTGCTTGCATGTTCAGCATCAAAAATGGAGGAGAGTGAATTAATCAAACTTAGAGCCGAAAATGCTCATTTAAAAAGTCAAATTGAAAAACAAACACTCCAATTATTGGAGCTTCAAAATCAAAACACTACTTTGCTTCAACAAAATGGTGAAGTTTTATTGAAATTGGACAATATTGCCAAAACGCAAAATATCATGTCATCGTCGAACACGGCGTCATCAAATCATAACCTCAATGTTAAAAAATTTACTAAACGTGGCAAAAACGTTGGTTCAAATTTCAATATCAACGCTGCAAAATTGCCAAAAATAAACGCGGTCAATAATAATAGTCCCGATGATGATGAAAATGTGGATCATACCATGAACGAGGTGAGAGATAATAATAATTCAGAATCTGGCAACAAAAATTTGGATTCTTAGGCCAACATGGTGAAACATAACCTTAATTCAGCACGTGTTAAAATCACACCAATTCAGCTACGTCATTATAACCGTATTGACACACTGGCTATCCGGAAAAATCTCACCGATACATTTACCACCGGTTTCGTATGGCGACAATTAAATCAAAATTATCCGGCACGAATTTATCCTGATAATGATGAAATCAAATGAAAAATTGCTCAATATCTATGTGTCAATAAGATTGAATTCAATTCGTTCAATAACAAATCAAGTCGCAAACGTGGCTATATTGTTCGCGGACTTTGTCATGGTAATGATGACACGTTCATCGATGACATTCGCAACACACTTTCCATACATGGAATTGATGGAAACATTCAAATCAAACGATACATCACAGGAAACATGAAACGCAATCCTGATTCCGCCTCTGTCTTATTTTCTATCATTGTCGACCCTGAGGTCGATGATTCTCAGATTTGCCGAATCAAACGCATCGGTTCCTTTCACGTTAACATTGAAAAAATGAAACGATCTACAACCATCCAATGTCATCGCTGTCAACGATATAATCATACGGCTGGACAGTGCAACTTCCAATTCAGATGTGTACAATGCATCACTGCTCACGAACCGGGCCATTGTCCACGTAAACAAAACCAAAATCTGCCATTGGGATGTATCAACTGTTTTCCCGCTGGCATTGCCAAACACTCCGATCACACGGTCAACAACCAATTGAAATGTTATTTTTACAAAAAACAAACTAAATCGACCGGAAAACCTGCCAAATCAACAGCACCCGTGTGGTGTTCCTCCCCTCGTCAGTTCCCACCAGATGGAACTGCTTCGCGTGTTTGAACGTTCTTGCCTTAGGAGCACGGCTAACATCAAAAGGGATGTGGGTTCTTTCAAGCACGTGAAGATAGACGAAATTTATAATCGTAGTGGATTTATTAGAATTGATAAATTCATTTCGCAATTGCACATCAATTTCTATGAAAAATGCCGTAATTATAGAAACGCTAAATTTAAGTTCACTACTTGGTAGAAATAATACATATAAACCTATTTATTATTTACATAAACTCCACAAAAAGAATCGTTTGATCATAAATGACAAACTGCTTCTTTTTCATCAAAGATTTGACAGTCAACCTGGGTTGTATACAAAACAGCGCAATGATTGTCCCCAAATATTCAAGTTAACACCAATATGCCGTTTAGTCTAATTTTTGCACCAATTTAAATATTCCAGTAAATACCAATCAATCACCTATTTAGGGGGTGGACAGGTGGATTCAGGATTCATAGTATTCTTCGTATTCAAACTTATGAACATTTATGAACTGTCTTAGCACAAAAGATTGTTTCCAGGAGAACATGTGACAATATTTTATATAAATAAGAGATAAAATCAAACACTATTTCGTCACATAAAACTATTTTTATTCAGTACAATTGTTTCGAAACAATCTAGGAAACAATCATATTGAATAAAAATAATTTTTATGTGACAAGAGAGTGTTCGATTTTTCTCTTATTGGTTTGAACTGTCTAAGGCTTAGATTCTTAACTTTGGACACACGATCTGTATTGAACAGATATAAGATAGAGCTGCAATAACATAATGTTGGTAAAACAGAATCACTCTTAATAAATCAGACACACTCTAAATCTTAATACTAATGCAAATTCACACATTCGTATACACAACGAAGCAGAGTTGGTTCTAGAGTCTAGTCTAGAGTTGGTAACGTATGAAGACGAGAATAATATGCAATATACCTACGTGTTAGTATTGGTAAAATTTAGAATATACATCTACAACAACACTTTCACAACTATAAATTGTGCTGTGTGACTAGCTGGGTTTCTTTGTTAGTGACTTTTTTTATTCGAAACCCACAAAAAATCCACCAAAAAGCACCTAGGCACAGCCTAGGACACAGCATTAATCGAAATAACATACGAAAATGTAAAGAAAACAGTTGATACAGCAGTTCATTTTATTTATTTATTTATTACGGAGCCTACATTTATGCCAATACGTGTTCACAGCAAGCTGAAAACATGCTGGTCTAAGACCCAATACGGCATAAATTCCGCCCATGGTGCGTCTTTTGCAAAGAGAATACAGTCAGGGATGGGATGGTATAAAAGAGAAGCTTTAATACCAAAATTTGGTCCAGAAAACCATGGCAAAACCGGCCTAGTTCAGGAGAACTAGGGGAAATACAGTCAATATTTTTGCAGTTAAATTACGTTAACATCATAGAAAAAATGACAAATAAAAATGAAGAACTAGAAATAACTTAAAACTAATTGGAAAAGAAATTGCGTAACAATGTTCCGAGAAATCGCGGGCTTATATTTTGAATCATTTACTGTGAGGTACGTAACAGATGCTTTAGGTTATTTTTAAACGCAACAATGGACTTAGAATTTCGAATATCCACCGGTATGCTATTCCAAAAATTAATCGCTGATAAACTAAAGGCGCGCGTGTCAAATGTAGTACGTGGATAAAAATGTACACGGAGGTTATCTGGATAACGCGACGACTCACCGTTCCGAACAAACATGTGATTCAGATACTCAGGAGAACGATTTGACAACTGCTTGAATATCAAGACTGCACATTGCAGTTTAACTCTGCTCTCAGGGGTCAATCCATTCAAACGCTCACGATATTCAGTAACATGATCATTACGTTTTAATCCGTAAATGTTTCGAATCTTGTCGTTATCAGCAACAAGATCACGGTGAACCTGATTTTGAGTGTTATGTGCACCCCAACCGTATGTTACTACACTGCCATAATCCATAATGGGGTCAATCAGAGCTACAGCCATATCACGTTTTACGTAATTGGGTATAAAGTGCTTGGTATGGCGTATACGGTTCAAGACACCATACACTTTTTGCAGTTTACACTTGTCATGTTCTTGAAAATTAAAATTTTCGTCAAAAATAACACCAAGGTTCTTTATTGACTTGCAAAATTCGAGTTTTTCATCACCTTTTTTCACATCATTGATCATATCAAAATTTAACCGACTCGTTTGATGCTTAGTACCGATAATCATCATCTTAGATTTAGATCCGTTTAATTTCATGCCGCGACGTTTAATAAAATCATTTAATTTAGCAAGGTCCGAATTTACTTTATCAATACCGTTATTAATTTGATTCAAATCGACTTCAAGAAGAGCTTGACAATCATCAGCGAACAAATGGCCTGTCATATTTTCGAGAACATTAAGCGTATCATTAAAATAGAGAGAAAAGAAAGTTTGGCCAAAATTACTACCTTGAAGAACTCCATTATTAATTGAAACAAAATCTGACTCGTGGTCACCAACTTTAACTTTCTGTTTAATATTACTGTAAATCGATTTAATTAATTCAACCGCGTTATTAGAAAAACCGTATGATTCGCAGACTTTTAGAAGAGCATCATGGGGAACGGAAGGAAACGCGCTTTTGATATCAAGTGAAACAAAAATGACTACTTTTTTACGATTTAAAGACGATCTGATGCTCTCAGATATGTTCAATAATGAGGTGGTACAGCTATGGTTCTTACGGAAACCAGATTGCCGTTCGTGAAGAATGGCGTTTGATTCCAAATAGCCAGTGACTTGACTATTCAATAGAATCGCGAAAATCTTAGGGATGACTGAGATGATGCTGATTGGCCTGTATTCTGAAATAGACTGGGGACTTGGTACCTTATTATAATTAGCTTAAGAAATTTAAGGGGAATGCCATCGTCACCAATTGCATTACTCTTAATTTGTTTAAACGCGGAAAGAAATTGATCAATGGTTATTTCATGAAACGAAAAAGTGGAATTAATATTAGCAGGAAGTGACAAATTGCCCAAATCAGCCCCATCAGAAGAGTGAATTGAAGCAAAGAAACCATTGATATCATCCAAATTAAAGTTGTCAAGGATTTCAGATTCATTACTGTCATCCTTACTAGATTTGCAACAGCCAAGAGATTCAATAACATTCCATTTAGAACGAATGGAGTTGGCGCTATTAAAACTGGCATTTCTCAACTGTCGACTTCTTTTTGCTACTATTAATCAAGGACTTGACTCTATTGGCTTTTTCCTTATAGATGTCAAGTAGCCGTTGATGAGTAACTGCATCACGAGAATTGTTTCTCTTACAATTGTCATATGCAGTTTTTCTTTCATCCATTGCCTGTTTAATGTCATTATTAAACCAATGCTTGGGAGTATAACGAACGCGACGCGACTTGAGAGGTGCGAAGTGATTAAGGAGATTTCGAACATTGTCATTCAACGTTATAACCATATCATCGACATTTCGATGACGGTTTAAATTCCAATTCAACGATTCAATGCGATCAACTAATTCGTTGGCATCTATGTCCTTGAATTTTCTACCATTGAAGACTATGTTTTTATCAACTTTTTCAGTCTTGATATTGTATGAGCACAATAGCATGTCATGAAAAGAAATACCCGATGGAAAATGCCCGAAAAATTTAACGCGCGCGAGGTTGTTTGTAAAAATTAAATCTATCTTTGATGGTATTTTTCCCGGCCACCAATGCGTGGGACAAATATCATTGATCAAATTAAAATTTAAAGCAAAGTTTGTGTTTAGAACGGAAGCTAGATTTGTATTATTTATTAAATTAATATTGAAGTCACCATTTATTAACACGTTTTGTTCGTGAGCAAAAGTGGCACTTATTAAATCAAAAAGTTTACGCGTGTTTTCAGCATTGCATCGCGGTGCGCGATAAACAACGCCAAAAACAATTTTTGATGTTCGGGTAAAAATTTCAACAAACAAGAATTCAACATTTTCGATTTGGGCATTATCCTTAGATGAATTTAAAATCACTTTCGTTTTGAGATTTTTCAAAACATAAATCGCAACACCACCTCCTTTGCTTCTATCACCGCGCTTCGATTTACGATCAGAACAAATGATTTTGTATCCAGGAATATCGATGGATTTATTTGAATTACTGGAACGTAACCAAGTTTCAGAAACCGCGATCAAATTGACATTGTGATTTTCGTTCAAAAGTGCTTTCAATTCATCAAAGTGGCAAGCATCAAGTAGACCTTGTGCATTAACACTGACAAAGTTGAACTCATTTTTGAACCGATTGAGAGCATTTACGGATTTCGTTTTATTCGGACACTTAACACGATCAATTAAATGTACATCATCAATATTCAAGAAGACATTTTCATTCGCAAGAATTGCGTCAATATTCAGCATGCAATCACGTACACAAACAACAGGTTGCCGAATGAGAGGCATCTGCCGTACATGCACATCCAAAGCTGAGATGTTATCAGCCATTGGTGAATGGCATGCAAAATCATTGACTGATATGTTTTGTTCAACCGAGACAGAATCACATGCAATACAAACATTTTCATTTTTAACGTTAATAAGCGATGAAAAATTGACCGAAGATTTTACACGTGATTGATTTTTAACTCTATTCAAGAGAGTGAGGTTATGAGGCAATATGATGCTTTCAAAGTGAATGTAATCATTATAATTCGTGAATTTAATTAAACAAACGATTGATTTTTTAACAAACGATTCTTTTAAGACGAAAATATCACGACGCGAAACAAGAAAAAAATCAGATAAACAACAAAGCACCTGTTCCGTGTTCTGATTGATGATATTTTTAACAAGTACTTTACAATGGAACGTATTACAAAATTTATCACTTAAAATATTGAACGGCGATAATAAATTTGAAATTTCGCGACTCAGAATGGATTGTTTACGTAAATTCTCACCAATAATCTTCAATTCAGAACGCCGGTAAATCATTAAGTTTCTTCCAAAGATGTAAATTTGGGATGAACATAACCTCAATACGGCTCGTCGATGAAAATGAAAATGAAAATGTAAAAATAAATATAAATTAATTAATATATAAATCAAATTCGTGCAACAAGGCGAAAACGAACTAAAATAACTCAAAAACAACTATAATCAATTTTTTTAAAACCGAATTAATGATTTAAATCAATAATTTAGCAAAATAATCAAGAGCGCAATGAAAAAACGAACCATTTATAACAAACGTCAAATGTCAATTCGCACAGTAGCATTTCATCACAGTAGCATTTCATTTAATACACTCATCATCTAGCTCATCATGCACATTCATTGCAAATCATCGTTGGTGGTCGAAAACGGAGACGGTACAACTAGCGGTACAAGGGAGAAATATTCTAGGATATATTTGGATATTTTCGCTAGCATTTTCGTCAGCATTTTCGTCAGCATTTTAGTGCAACACTTCGACAAATTACTAGACAAATTAGTTAGCAATTTAGTGAAAAACCACGAAAATTATAACCAAACTATTAGCAATATGGTGAGATATTATCAATTTCGAAGATTTAAATTGTGACTTGATTTGTGCAACCGTTTGCTAAGCCATTTGATTTTGATGTACAAACTAAATGTCAAAACATTGAGCATAATTCAATTTTTACAACATTTCTAGAAATATATTGTTCATTCTAGTGCAATGTTTACAAGATTTTTCGTAAGATTTTTGATGCGAGATGTGATTCATGTAATGTTTTACTCGTTTTATTTTCTGAAATCAGTCAAAGCGTAAAATCTACAAAGACTTTTGGGAGGAGTTTGAGGCAGAATGCGCATCAGCCGGTTTGGTGTCCAGCGTGCCAATTTCCATGAAAATAATTTTGACTGCGTGCGGTTACAATAATACATGGGCTATGAAAGACATCGATGAAAACAAAATTGTGGAACTCGAATCATACGTGGAAAGACGTCAACGTAAAATTGTAGATAAATTGGACGCATATAAAGACGTCAAACCATTTGAATTTTTGCCCGGGCACCGATCGTTAATTTTGGGGATCAAACATCAGCTTTTGTCTATGGAAGATAAAAATAAAGTAAAGGTTTCAAAACAAAAAACGAAACATGCAGAAGATGAAAATGATCTCAAAATGATTTTGATCGATCAAGTATCGAAATTTTCTACAAGTATATCGCTGACGATTGATTGGCAAAATTCGATTGAAGAATTCAAAACCACAACGGATGGAGATGTCACGTCCGTTCAGTGCTCGCTTTCATGTCCGATATGCAGTTGTGTCAGAATCATTCGATTCGAGAAATGTTGGAGCAAATCGATGAATTGAAACCACAAGGTGAAGTAGCAAGTGCAGAGAGGCCAATTGAGGAGGAAACAAACCCAAAAACAAACAATGAAGTCGAGACTATTTTCGTCGATCTTCATCAAAACATCACAGGCCTAGGCGTAATCAATGAAGATGACATTATTCTGTACGATCGGAACGAAGCGAATTTGATCAATCAGTGCAATGAAATCACAGACTCATATCACACTTAGCAATCTTTTCACTAGAGAATTCATTAGTTGGTCAAGGGCCAATATTAAAATATTTCACTATTTTATTTATCCAACAAATAGGTTCTCATTATTTTCCAGATAGTTATGACCGTTTTAATTAAAATGATATTTCATTTCTGCATTTAAAATTTAAATTTGAAGGAGGCTCCATTCAAAGTGTTTCTTATCCATTTTTCTTAGTCGCGAATAAAATAGTATTTATAAATACTATTGTGCCAATTATTGTGTTCCTTGTATGCAAATTTATAAAAAGATAAAAGGAGAACATTCGTGCTGCTTACATGACCATTGTTTAATGATCGGATTGAATATAATTTATTGTGAAATGAATAAAAATGAAATAGATCTTTCCAGTATCGATATCTCTCTGTCGGTAGCAGCGAAAATTTGGCTAATTTTCACGATAAACAAGTAATAATAATATATTCGAAATAAAGGGCTAAAAGTAATGTAGAAAAAAAGGTGTGCTTTTTATTAAAAATTATTTATTCTTTGTTCTTATTCAACAACTCAAGGCGCTTGTTCTCAGTCTCAACATTTTTTATGTGTGCCATAAGATCCAGATTTTTTCTTTGAAGCTTACGATAATCAGAGTTTAGTTGTTCATTTTTTTCTCTTTCTTGGCGAAGTAAATTTCGTAGACGCTGCTCAATTTCTGGATGTTTGGTCTCAATAGAAGGAATTGTGAATGTTGTACGTTGAACAGAATATTCCCGTATTGGGTCTGAAATTCGAACAAATGTGTTTTTTTAAGAAAAAAAAACAATGACCAAGAATATTAATTTTATACTTTTAGTTTGCGTAGAGGGCAGCTTTAGTTGGCATAGTTTTATCCCAGATCTATCATCAGATTCGGTATTTATCTTCCTCTTCCTCGAACTTTTGAGATGAAACTTATTACTGCTAGGAATTATACTTAAACTATCCGTTTTACATCTAATCTAACGCAATCATCTTGAATTTTCCGCACAGAACAGAGACGAATTACTATTATCACAATACGCCATTTGGCACGTAAGAACTTCAGTTATTCGTGGCGATTGATGATAAGATTTAAATCATCATTCAATTTCTCAGTTACAACCTCCTGTTTTCCGTTATGGAAAAAGATTTTTGTGTTTCCAATTTTAAAATCGGTCCATTTCAGTCCGCATGATCGAATCAGTCCACCACAAATCTCCTTTTGATTTTTAGAATTGAAGTTGAACGAAGAGTTGAAATTGTTGAAAAAATCCGCGATATCAATATACGATGGAAAGCCTTTCCGCATTAAATTCTGGTACGCATTGCAGCATGACGAAACTAACTGGGATAACACAAAATCTTCATCGAATGTGTAACTGCATTGATTTGTATTTGGTTTTATACATCTCACAAATGAGCATCCCTATTGAGATACGTTGAGTACATTATAACATTGAATTAAAAATCGAAACCGAAGAAATTATTGATCTATGCACTTACAGTTACATTGAGCTTGTTGATAAGTTCATTCGTCTTCAGTTTTAATGTGAGAGTGGCAGATTTATTATGTGACCTTTTCTGTGAAATATTTCTGTTACTGCATAAGTCCTGATTTCTATTACATATGCCAATACTTTGACAGATGTCATTAACAGCTTTTGGTACAATGTCTTGATTTTTTTTATGAAATTAGCCTATGAAAATAAATATAAAAAAAATAAGATATTTTTCTGTGGATTTTCTTCAAAAATTTGCTCATAAAATATTCTTTTGTTTTATAGTTTCATAAAAATAACACAAAACCTAACATATGACTCTGCCAAAAAACAGTTTTTTTCTGATTTTGAACCAATTGCTAAGCATGAAATTAAACTTACGACATTGTAAAGGACATCACCAGCGAAGTGTCGAACAATAAATTCATTACTTCCTGTTGAATTGGGCTTCGTTAAGTTTGGATGATTTGACCAATTCGAGAAAATCTTTTCAAGAAAATGTGTTGTGCTCTGGCTTTGAATTTTAATCAGATCATCCAAAATTTGGAAAATTCCTCTGGTTTTATCTTCAAATAAATCTGTATTAAAAGTTGAAGATAATGAAAGGAAAACAACATATGAAATGGGAATTTTTTACATTTACGCAGAAAAAAATGGTTTCAAATATTTTCAGGTTGTTCAATGCTCACTCAAAATAATGCTGTTATCGAGGAATGGAATTTTCGGTACCTCCAAGCATTCCTTTGAATACCATTCTTCTTCGTCTTTGAGCATCAGTTTAACAAATGTTTGTTGAAACTTTTCGTTTATATAATTTATACACATTTGCTCAAAATAATTTTTTTTGAACGATTCTAGAGGAATAAAACATAATTTCATTTTTAATAACGTATACTAGAACGTATGTATGAGTTTATCAATAGTTTATGAAAGAATTCACCAAAACCAGCAAAATCCAACATGTTAACTTGTAATTTAGTATGTAGTTGTGTACAGCTTGATAGACTAACATTTATCATAAACACTACGTCTTCGAACACTGGTTCATACAAAAATTTGGCTTAACTGTTCTTTGCCTTATTCGCTTTTGACAAATTTAAGTACATACTGCAAAAAATAATTGTTGAATTATTTTACACTTAAAACTATGAATACACTACATTTAAACCGCTTAGAATAAAAATAGATAATGACAAAGAGTGAAAATAAAAGTCGAACATAATTTGTCTGTTGTTGTAATTACACAATTTTTATGTTTGGCTTTTATTTTCACTCTTTGCAATTGTCTTCTTTCATTCTAATCGGTTTTTGAAGATGAAATGAAAAATCTTTAAATCTTTCTCGTAAGCAAACTCACGTGATTGGATCGGATCCATTTATATCAATGCTATGCGTTAACAATGCTGTTTCAAGCATTGCATGGTCAATATTCAAAAGATGAGCAACCTGCTCAAAATGGTGTTGTGATGTTTCGGTTATTTGACATTTTCCTGAAATACCTTCTTCAATAGCAATATTGCCTAGGTGTAAAACTGCAGCTAAAATTTTGTATATTTTTTCTCTCTCTGTTGTATCATTATGGACTGACTTTATTTCGAATGAAATTGAATGTACAGTGTGAAGTTATAGCTGTCAATGTCATATGATTCTAAGCTCTGGTTTACATATTTATGTTGTATATGACAGATTTTCCCCCGCAAATGAATTTGAATTTAATAAATTAAATTGATTTTATGCTTAAAATTTGAAAGTTGAATAAATTACAATCTGGAAGTAGTAATGGTGTTTACAATGTATGACCAAGAATGGATTTAAATTAACCGTATGAAAAAAAAAATAAAGTTATACTGAATGTAAAAATTAAGCTAATTCCAAATATGTACATTTATACAATCTTTTCGTAATTTAGATCTGCTGGAAGTTTCGATCGTATCCTAATCGTTGGGTTTCAGTGCGAGCTCGTTGGGATCGTCGAGATTCCGAAATTGTGGGCAAACCAGTGGCAATCGTAGTGTTTGCATTTTCAACGGCTGATTCAGGTACGATGACCGGTGCTGTTTCCTCGGCTGTCACGGTTGCTTGTTGAGTTGGTGGTGTGTGATGTGTTTGTGTGTGAAATGGGTTTATGTTTGAGTTGATGTAATCGTCGTGATTTATATTGGTTGAATTTGATGGTAGGATTCCTTCGCCGATGCGATGAATTTGGTCTGTGTGACGTTTCCATTTTCGCCCATCGTCAAGCAAAATATAATAATGCAATTTGCCTAACACTTCATGAATTCGACCAAATTGATACTTTTTGTCGGTGTAATAGCGAACAGATACTCTCTCACCCACTTTGAATTTGCGTTTAACATGGGGTGATGTTTGTTTTGGTTTCCCTGTTTTGATGTTTGGCATGAACAAATCTAATCTTGAACGAATTTGTCGATTGAACATGCTTTGTGATGGTGATTCGCCCGTCGTTGAGTGAATCATGCGCTGATAACACAAAAGAATGTGAGCAACATCCTTGTCCAAGTTTTTTGTGTTGCTTTTCATTGTTTTAAGTTTGTCTTTCAGTGTTTGTACGTATTTTTCAGCCTGACCGTTTGTTGCTGGGTGGTATGGGGCGCTGCGTCGATGTACGACTCCATTCATTTGTAAGAATTGTTGAAATTCGTGTGAAGTGAATTGTGTTCCGTTGTCACTTACTAACATTCTTGGAATTCCAAACGTTGCAAAAATTCGTCGGCAGATTTTTATCGTTGCTTCAGTCGTTATGTTATTCATTATGTATATTTCTGGCCACTTGCTGTATGCGTCAACCAAAATTAGAAAATGCTTCCCCATGAAAGGACCTGCAAAGTCGATGTGCACTCTGTCGAACACATTTTCGGGTGTTTCCCATATATGTGTAGTGATTTTGGCCGGATTCTTTCGGTTTTCTTGACATGAACTACAATTAAGTATGATGTGTTCAATATCCGAGTCCAACCCTGGCCACCAAACGTAGCTACGTGCTAAGGATTTCATCTTTGTTGTACCAAAATGTGCTTCATGTAATTCGTTGAGCACTACTTTCCTAAGTGGTGGTGGTACGTACACACGAGTGCCTCTTAATAAACAGCCTTCTTGAAGAGCAAATTCGGTTTGTTCAATTCCGAAACAGTCCTTTTTGTCAATGGTATTTCCCAGTGTTAAACCTTGAATTAATTTGCTTACCGTTTCATCCTTTTTCGTTGAGTCGGCCAATGGTGTGATAGTTAATGGTAAATTTTCGATGAAATTGATTTCGATGAGATCGATTTCTGCTGGGATTTGTGAAGTTTGTTTGATGGGTAGTCGTGATAACGCGTCTGCATTACAGTGATCGCTTGATTTTCGATACCTGATCTCATAATCGAATGATGATAGAAATATCGCGTAGTGTTGCATTCTTGTCGCTGATAGTGTTGGTAACCCTTTTTCAGGCGATAAAATTTGTGTTACTGGTTTGTTGTCACATTGAAGAATGAAGTGTCGAGCGTAAACGTATTGATAAAATTTCCTCACTCCGAAAATGATTGCGTATGCTTCTCTATCGTATTGACTGTATCTTTGTTGTGTCGGTGTGAGTGTTTGCGATGCAAATTGAATTGGCTTTTCCGTGCCATCGGGGTAAATGTGGCTCAAAACTGCACCGACACCAACTGGGCTAGCGTCTGTTGCAAGTACCAATGGTAGTCGTGGATCATAATGTGTGAGATGATTCTTCGATGCAATTTCTAGCTTCACTGTGTTGAATGCTTTTTGACAGGTGTCGTCCCAAACGAATGGTACTTTGTCTTTGAGTAAATTTGTGAGCGGAAATAAAACTGTGCTGAGGTCTTTGAAAAATCGGCCGTAGTAATTAACTAAGCCGTTGAATGAACGTACCTCATCTTTATTCGTTGGCTCCTTGAGTTTTTGTATCACTTCGATTTTCGTATCAAGTTTATGTATGCCGTGTCGGTCGATGCGATATCCACAGTATTGAATCGATTCTTGCATGAATTCGCATTTGTCAAAATTCACTCGCATGTTATGTTTTTCGAGTCGTTGTAAAACCAATTCTAATCGTTGTAGGTGAATTTCGTCATTCGGTGCTGTTATTTTGATGTCATCCAAAAATACCGAAACGCCTTCGATGTCACGGAGCAAATTTTCGATCTCTCGTTGCCACTTGGCTGGACCCGATGCAATGCCGTACATCAAACGTGTTGGTTGAAATAGCCCTTTGTGTGTTGAGAGTGTTAAGTATTTTTGATCGTCTTCATGCACTTCCATTTGTAGGTATGCTTTTGTCAAATCGATTTTAGTGAACTTGTCTCCTCCAGCCATTTGTGAAAACAATTCTTCAATCGATGGTAACGGATGTTCATCGATCAGGATACGTGGATTCACTGTGATTTTGTAATCACCACAGATTCTCACTTGGTCATGACTTTTTGAGACTGGTACGATTGGTGTTGCGTATTCAGATGTATCGACTTTCTTCAGTACTCCGTTCCGAACCAATTCGTCAAGTTCTGTTTCGATTCGTTTGCGCATGGCAAAAGCTGGTTTACGTGCCCTAATGAAAATCGGCCGTGTTTTTGGTTTCAAAAGAATACGTGCCTTGAGACCGGTTATTTTTCCCATTGACTGTGTGTCAAAAACACGTGGATATTTTTGTTTCAACGTGTTGAGAGCAGTTCCTTCATCGATTTTGGAAACTGAGAGCTCGCTGCGAAATACCTTATTCCAGTCCAACGGTAATTCATGTAACCATTCACGTCCTAGAAGTGGATCTCGTTTGGAATCAACGATGTACAGTCTTAATTTGTGCTGCCTTCCCCTTGAGTGGACGTTGACAAACACAAACCCATACACTTTGATGCCGTCACCTGTGTAGCTGACTAAATTGATATTCGATGGTTGTAATTCGCTGTTGTGAATAGTACCGATGTGTTGTTCGTAGTCGCCTATGTTGATGATTGCCACTGGTGAGCCGCTGTCAATTTCGAAATCTATAAAAGAAGAAGAATTTATTTGAATATTTATCCAAAATTTCTTTCGTTGGGTGTGCTTAGCTTCGGTGGAACTGATGTGACACAACTCCTCGCATTCATCGACGTAGTTCGCCTCTGCACTTTGCTGCTGTCGGGATTTCTACGATTTAATGCATACGGATTGTAAATGTTCATTTATCTTGCAAGCTTTACAGAATAAGTTCTTTTTGTAGCCTTTACTGGTGCTGTGCTCCTCCCCACAACGATAACAACGTGTCTTCTGCTTATCGGTCGATGGTTTGGATGGATTGTTGTTGTTCTTCTTACTAGATGAACGGTTCTTCTTATCGTGTGAAACGTAGCTCACTTCTTTGAGGTTACGTGTGATTTCAGCATTGCCTTTGTCGGAAAGTTCCATTTGACGGGCGATTTCTAACGCTGAATCCAAAGTTAAATCAGTTCTTTCCAGTAATCGGTTTCAGATTGTCTTGTCTTTTACTCCGAACACAAACTGATTCCTCAATGCGGTGTTGAGATACTTACCGAGATTACAGTTTATTGCAACTTTTTTTAGAACAATTGCAAAATCTTCAACTGACTGGTGTTCCAGTTGTCGGCTCAGATGAAATCGATAATTTTCGACGATTTCCAGTGGCTTCGGGTCGAACAATTCGGTTAATGCGTCGCAAATTTCTTTGTAATTTTTATTTTCTGGCTCGTCCGGTGAATATTTGTCGCACAGAATGTTGTACGTGTTGCTACCGATGTGATGCAAAAGTAGATGTAACTTTTTTTCCGTCGGCGTATCGTTGATGATGAATGCGCTCTCCAAACGTTTTTGCCAACGTTTCCATTGCATTTTTTCTCGATCAAATTCCTCAAAATTGAAAAATACTTGCGACTTTGATTGTGTTGCATATGCGTTTTCGTCTGGCATTTTGACAAATTTCACTGGATTGGTGAACAATGATTCAGAAAAAAAAATTGCTGTACTACGTGCAATTAATGTAATGTGATTTGCAATGTGGTTGCTAATTGCCAGTGTTTGGTAAATGTATCTTATCTTATGAGAGATACCAGATAAGATAAGATAAGATACTGTCTTTCATCTTATCTAGATACTTTTTTTTAATATTTCAAATATCTTATCTTTTATCTGAGGTAGTTTTTTTTTGCGGTATCTTATCACATATCTTCAGATATTTCTGAGATATTCTCCAAAAATTAAAAAGGAAAAATCCTACCATCATATGATTTTTAATTTGATGAAAGATTGCCGATAATAACCAACTGAAATAAATTGACTGAAAGAAAAAAAGTTAAAGAAGAACCAATAAAAGCAAAATAAGAAAAAGGTGGTATCATCAACGATTTTATTTTTGAATTAATTTTCTATTGCATTTTAAAAATAGCACTTTTTCGAAATTTTTTGGCGAAATCCTATTTCGACGTGGAGTAAAGATTAAGCTGGATTGGCTGAATAGACGCTCTACAACGGCTGATGCAGCCAGCGTCGTATTGTGTCGAAAATATACGTTTCGCACCAACGGATATTCGTCCAAAATTTCGTCGTCCAATCTAGCATCGTTGAGATATCGCTGTACTTCGTTTTCAATTTGATCATCGATCGAGTCTCGACGCACATGAGCTGATCCAAACTATATAGATAAATAAAAATCGTCTTCTTGAACGACGTCTGCCGGTGATGATTCCTCTTCGTTGTCATATTGTTGAATATCTACCTCGAGAAGCCTTTTGCATTCTTCGATCAATAAGTTTCGCACGACTCGCTAATCTTCGTCGGTTTTAAAAGACTTGGTCTTAAATCGTGGTAGACTCGCAGTCGCTACTAGTAGTTCCATATTACCGTAGTCAACTTTGGTCAACTCTGAAAACCTCTTGTCAATCACTTTCAACATCGCACGTTTATATTCTACAAGTCTGGGTCGGCCTCGCTCTTCTGAAATTCGATGACGCATTGAGATTAACGTCGGTACAATGAATCCTTGGCTTCCGTTCGTTTCACCTTGCAACTTATCGAGGGCACATGCTATCGGTCGAGATACTTTCAAATAATCTTCGATAATACCCCAATCATTCGCCGATAGATCCGTCAAATTGCGCGCGGACTTGATTTTTACTTTGAGCTCATGGATGAGCGGGTTGATCGTCGCTTTCAATTTAAATGATTGATTAATCGAATCGAATTTAGAATTCCATCGTGTGACGCATGGTGTATTTAAAACGCAGTTTGTTTTCGACAAGCAAATGTCTTTAGCATCACCACTTCGACCAATTAATACCCATAACGTGTGCAATTTACTGATTGCAGCAACGAGCGCTGATTTTGGTGCACCTTGAAGCTCTTTTTCGAAATCAGAGGCTATCAAATTTAGCATATGTGAAGCACATCGACGTTGCGGTGGAAGCTCCATCGGTGTGCCTAAATCTTCGTCGATTAATTCCTCTTCGGTCGGTTCAACAAAATGCAATCCATCGTCCGAATACAGAGAATTTTCATCGCCGCTTGTATTCGACAGTTCGCCGTTGCTCATGCTTGCATCGTTCGTTTGATTCAAGTTTAATTCATTGCTATAAAAAAACTCTCCAGAGTCTTCCATAAACGGCATGGATTCAACTTCGTTGTTACCAATGGCTTCATTTTCTTCGTCGATGGGCACATTTTCTATTAGCTCGGCTCCACGTGACACACGACCATAGACCCGAAACGCTTTGCAAAATGCCGACCCTCCATCAGTAACGACGTGAGTGATTTTTTCGACGTGTAAATCGTATTCTTTGAAAACGTCCGTTAAAATTTTTGTCAAAACATCATAGGATTGCTTTCCAGTTATTTTCCTGAATGCAAGCACATAGGATTGTCGCTTGTACTTCGAATCAATAAAATGAACTGTAATCCCTATGTAGCTGTAACCTCTAGCACTCCAAACATCGCATGTTACGCAAACATATTTTTGTACTTGCAGCACTCGTTTCAATTCAGCTTTTACTTCATCGTACTTTGTTGACATTTTTTTTGTTGAACTACGTTGAATGGTAAATTTGAATCCACGACGAAGTTAATTAAGTCAGACTCGATCTAAAAACATACGAAATTATATTGTGGCGATCGAATTACAAGAATTATTACGTAGTTTAGAAATACATACTTGTTCTGTCGTCGGTCCTGTATATTTAATCATCGTTGTTTGAATCTTTTCGATAGATGTGTGTGCTTCGTATTTGGTATCCAAGTAATCATTCAATTTGGGCAATAGATCGGAATGCTTGTTTTTATAATGGTTCTTGTAGTTGCCGGTACTCGTTAAAGTACCTTTGATTAGCTTTGCACAGTTCGTACATTGGGCTTCAACTTTTGCATCGGCGTTTTTAATGATCTTGAAAAATTCACCGTCGATAATCCGCGGAATGGTTACTCTGATTCGTTTGGCAGCCTGTGATACATCATTGTTCTTTTGTTGTAAGTTTTCGTCGATATGAATATTTTCCTCTTCTTCGTTTGTATGCATTGAAACACGTCGTTTTCGTCCCGGTGCGTTCGTACTCATGTTCAGATTTTTAAATTATTAAGCCAGAGAATTAAAACATCCACAAAATATACTAAAAATAATTATTTGCAACACTTAGTTTAGTTGTTCGTTCGCTAATGTAATTCTATCGCTAATGTCATTCATTCGTCGAAAATTCTGTCAATTGCCCGATGATATACATACTGTCAATAGGCTTTTGACAAATCACAGGTCTGATAATATATTATGTATATAGTCGCCGATATATATATATATATATATATATATATATATATATATATATATATATATGAAATGCAATAAAATTGAAACAAAACCATTTATTTAAATGCTGCTTGAATTCAAAAAATTCCTTTTATTTATAAAATGAATTTATTGTAAATTTTGTCTGTATTCATACATCGCTTCGAACGCTGCTGTACGTAAACCAATCACTTGATCGAATTTAAGAGCAAACTTCTCGAAATTTTGTAAAAACTTGAATGTGGATTTTACTTTTACGGTAATCATTGTACCAAAAAATTTCGTATTGGATTAATCCCGACGTCGTTGAAACAATTCGCTCTATTCGCGCCGGCCAATGGGCACTCCCTTTTATTTTAGCAAAGATAATCTCGTTCACAACGAAATCTGGTCTAACGAGCGTTGAACTGGTTGGCTTCGGCGTTGCATTCTTCAAGTTTCGTCGATTCAATGCAATACTTCGTTCGTCATTTGTGACTTCGTCCGCTTCATTCGAATTCAAACTTTCTTTCACGTTCGATTGTTCTGCAATGGGTCTACGTTCGATAGTGACATTTCCATCTGGCTTAGGATTTTTATCAGTTTCACTTATTACACCTGCGTTCCTTAAATCTTCGTTTGTTAATCGCTTAAGAACAACGGTTAATACTTTGGTAGACTTCAATTTCATAGTAACGAGCGATTCTTCCGTACGTTCCTCAACTTTGGGTCGCTTTGCTCGTTCATCGGATACGATTCCTGAGTTTCGCTTTCATTTGATGACTGTCGATACTTCGATTGGTTTTGATTTCCCAATTGAATAAATCTCAATGATCCGATCGTCTTTCGCTGCTTCCATTTTTTGCCGCTGTGCTCTGGTTTGAATTGTCTTTGATTTTGTACATTCGTTCACAGCATTAGATTCGTCCGTTCGTTTCTCAACTTTTTGACGCTTTGCTTTATCATTGAACTCCATGCTTGAGTCTCGCTTTCGTTTTGTGACCTTTTCCACGCCGTTCGGTTTTGAATTGTCGATCGAATGTAACTGAATGATTGTGTCGTCGTTGGCTTCTATTGGGAGTACAAATTGAAAAACGCGCATTTTTTTCAAAATTTCGATCCTTATTATGGAAAAATGGTTACAAATTGATTATTCAAAGTATTGTCCATCGCTAGCCACAACTTTTTCCCATCTTTCTGGCAAATTACGGATTCCGCGTCGAAAGAAATCTGTGCTTTTTTCGGCTATCCATGAATCGACCCATTTTTTGCATTCCTCGTAAGAATGGAAATGCTGTTCAGCCAGGCCATGTGTCATTGATCGGAAGAGGTGGTAATCGGAAGGGGCAATGTCTGGGCTATACGGCGGGTGGGGTAGGACTTCCCATCGAAGCGTTTCCAAGTAGGTTTTAACGACCTGAGCAACATGTGGCCGAGCGTTGTCATGTTGCAAAATAACTTTATCGTGTCTTGCGACCGTTTCCGACCGTTTTTCCTTCAGTGCTCGGCTCAAACGCATCAATTGAGTTCGGTACAATGCTCCTGTGATGGTTTCGTTTGGTTTCAACAACTCATAATAGATCACGCCGAGCTGATCCCACCAAATACACAGCATTAGCTTCGAGCCATGAATGTTCGGCTTTGGCGTCGATGTTGATGTGTGGCCGGGGTAACCATACGATTTTTTTCGCTTCGGATTATCGTAATGAATCCACTTTTCATCACCAGTCACAATACGATGCAAAAAACCCTTCCGTTTTTGCCTTTGAAGCAGCTGTTCACAAGTGAAAAAACGGCGTTCGATGTCTCTCGGCTTCAATTCGTATGGCACCCAATTTCCTTGCTTTTGAACCATTCTCATGGCTTTTAAACGATAGGAGATGGATTGTTGTGTCACTCCCAATGATTTTGCAAGTTTTTCTTGCGTTTGACACGAGTCTTCATCGAGTAATGCTTCCAACTCCTCGTCTTCAAACTTTTTCACTTGGCCTGGACGCTCTTTGTCTTCCACATCAAAATCACCACTTTTGAACCGCGCAAACCACTCCTGGCACGTTCTAATCGACGGAGCATATTCTGGATATGCTTCGCATAACAAACGATGACTCTCGGAAGCATTTTTCTTCAGATTAAACCAATAAAGTAAAACTTCCCGCAAATGCTGTTTTGTAGGCACGTAGCTCGAAATTTTCAACGCAATAATAAACTTGTGTATTCAACTGAATGATAAGTTTGATAGATCGTTTTCAATGTATTTTTTTATCCTCTTTAAGATACAATAGCTGTCAAAGTCAAAATAATGACATCTATGATAGATATGAAGTTAGTAACGAATGCGCGGGTTTCAATTTGTACTCCCAATAACATTTTACGTCGTAGTGCTCTGGTCAAGGGCCTAGTGTGTTCCATCACTGTGTTTTGGCGTAGCATTTTCTAAAATTTAATGCAAATTTATTACGATAACAATTCGACGACTGAGTTCTGTGGTTACGATTACCTTTTGTTTGGAATGTGTTGACTTTTGTGTGTTTTTCAATAAAATGCTTTTAAGCGTCTGGCCGAAAATGAATTTTAGAATACTGAAATAATTATGAATTTTTATGAAAAATCTAGTAAAATATCAAATAATTTCCATAAAACTGTCCGATGTGTTGCGTGTGATTTGTCGATGCCAAGCTGAATAATTAGCATTGACACAAAATGTCACAAATTATTGCAGTAGTTTTGTTCAGTGGCGCCATTCTTTTGCGTGTTGTGTTTTGCAACAAATGCATAGCAAAATGACAGAAAGAGCGCACTGAACATACAAAAAGCAGACAACACAAAGCACACACGTAAGTTTTCACAGTTTTATGGAATTATTTGATATTTTACTAGATATACATGAAATTCATCAATTTTTTCAGTCTCTAGAATCGAATTTCCGGCCAGACGTTTGGAAGAAAAATTAATTCTGTTGAAAAACGCATTTTGGAAATCAACACGGTCGAAACAAAGGTAAGCACCACTGAATGACATCAGCATAAAATGTATCGCGAGTCGTCGCGAGTAAGCTGATTTTGGCAGTGCGTTCAGTTTAATTGTTTTCCGAGCGAGAATGCATTTGTGATACGTGAAAATCGAATTAATTCGCAGATATTTTCATTATTTCGTTCGTTCTACATACTGGTTTCGTCGCATGTAAAAAACCCAACTTTTGATTGCCAATGACTTAACCCAACTTTTTTGCCGGTATTGTATCAAATTGCGTCGTTTATTTCTTCGTTGTGTGAATGGGATGAATTTCCTCGTGCGGCCAGCCTTGGACACATCGACGATAACGAAGGGGCAGTCGGCGGCCTCGATGACAATGAAGGAGCAGTCGGCGGTCTCGATGAGAGCAACGAACGAGCAATCAGTGATGATGAAAGCCATGATGACGACGGCCCAGCTGACAACTGGGATAAAAACGGCGACAATAATATGAACGACGCATAGAATTGATTTCAACAACAACAACAAATGATCATTTTCTTCCAATACCATTTTTTATTGCATTTTTCATTACTTTAATAATTAATACTTGGTGGCGGATTACCTTAAAAACAAATTTGACATAAAAATAAAATATTTTCTATTCCATTGTTTAAAAAAAAAACACTCAATTGTCATGTCTGGATTTTTTTATCTGAATATCTTAAAAAACATCTCGAGATATCACAAAAATATCTCATCTTTTTTTAGCAAGATAAGATACTTATCTCAAAAGTATCTAGATACATTTCGCAAAAATCAGATACTATCTCATCTATATCTAGATATTTAATTTATATCTTTACCAAACACTGCATTTAATATGAGCAGATGACAAGTCCATTAGTTTCAGTGCTTGTGTCCGTTAGTTAGTCAATCAGTTTATAGATTTGTGAGTGTTCATTTGCCATGTGAAGGGGCAGATTCGGACCGTTTCAACGATTTCTTCATTGATCTGGATGATGTAGTCGATAGAAAGCGCAGTGAAAGAGTGATTCTATTAGGCGATTTCAATGCGAGGGTGGGTAGAAACGATCCAAATTTTTCCGCTGTACTGGGAAAATTTGGTGAAGAGTCTGCCGCGAATGGTAATGGGAAAAGATTACTCGATTTATGCCAGAGTTCGGATTTAGTTATAACTAATTCATTTTTCAAGCACAAGAAAATTCACATGTATTCGTGGGAAAATCCTGGTCAGAATCAAAAATCTCTTCTCGATTACATTATCGTTGAGGCAAGCTTGCGCAAAACAGTTTTAAATACGAGAGTGTATAGTAGTTTTGGTTTGGACTCTGATCACTTCTTGGTAGCCAGCAAACTATGCATTAGCAAGAGCGGCTTAAGAAGCTATTACAAGTCAACAAAAAGAGTTAAAGTGGAAAGATTGCGAGATGTGAATGTAGCGAGGGAGTTTTTAGCAAAATTAGGGGAAAAATTTGCGCAAGTCGAAGTGAACGAAGCGTCTGATATTGAGTATGAATGGAATTTGTTTAAGGAAGTGACTGCAGAAGTAGCAAAAGAGTGTTGTGGTATGTTTGTAGTCAAGAATGGGAGAAAGAAGACTGAATGGTGGAATGAAAATATTAGAACTGCTGTGAAAGAAAAGAGAATGAGATGGATCTGCTGGTTGCAGAACCGAACTGATGAAAATCTGGAGTCGTATAGGGAACAAAAGCGTGTAGTGAAAATGATGGTGAAAGGAGCAAAAGAGAGAGAATGGGTGAAATTTGGTCAGGATCTAGAGGTTGCCGGACAACAGAGGAACAAGGTATTCTGGTCAAGGGTCAAGAATATTAGGAATGGTGGCAAGAAACATGCTCCTGGAGCTGTTTTAGACAAGTCTGGCAATATAGTAATGGGCAGAAAGAATGTGTTGAAACGATGGAAGGAATATTTTGATGAATTGCTGAATGTCGAAAATGCCGATTTGGTGAATGAGAATGTGAATGTAAATGTGAGTGAAGAGAGTTTGGAAGAGATTAGCATGGATGAAATTCAGATTGCAATTAATAAGTTGAGTTGGGGTAAGGCTGCGGGTGTGGATGAGATTCGGAATGAATATTTGATTAGCAGTGGTTTGGTAGGTGTTCGCTGGTTACATCGTATCTTTAATTTAGCTTGGGGTTCCTCTTTTGTCCCTGAAGAATGGGGTGGCGCAGTCATTTCGCCACTTCATAAGAAAGGCAGTAATAGAGACTGCAACAACTATCGAGGAATTTCTCTGCTGAGCGTTGTCGGTAAAGTGTATAGTGCAATTTTGGAAAAGAGAACAAGAGCTATTGTCGAATCGCTCTTGGATGAAAATCAATCGGGTTTCCGCCCAATGCGCGGCTGTCAGGATCAAATTTTTTGCATGAGACAATTAATGGAGAAATTCCTTGAAAGAAATAGGGAACTGTACTTCTGTTTCGTGGATTTGCAGAAAGCATACGACTGCATTCCCAGATCTAAGTTGTGGTCAGTCTTGGCCGAATATGGTGTGAATGGTTATCTTCTCAACGCGATTCAAAGTTTGTACGCAAACAGTAAAGCAGCAGTAAGAGTGGATGGAGATTTGAGTGAATGGTTTGAAGTACGTAATGGTCTGCGACAGGGCTGTACAATTTCGCCTCTTCTATTCATTATTTAAATGGACAAGCTGATCAAATCAGCCAATTTAAGAGGTAGAGTAGCTTTGGGGGGCAATATTATCTCTGCACTCGCTTACGCAGATGATCTGGTACTGTTTGGTAATTCTGAACTGGAGCTGCAAAATAGTATCAAAGATTTGGAAGAGGCTTGTACGAACTTCGGAATCACCTTTAGGGGTACCAAAACTTAAGTTATGCAATGCATGTGGGCAAAACTCGAAAGCCAATTCATTGCAAATTGAATGGCGACTTGTTGGAACAATTTTCCCAATTCAAATATTTGGATTGCATCTTTTCGGAAGATGGCAAATTTAATAAAGAGTTTGAACAGCGTAGGGTTAATGGAAATAAAGTAGTAGTGCAACTTAGATCACCCGTTTTCAATAAACGTGAATTGAGTACAGAAGATATTGATTCACGATTGAATCTGCAGACCAACTATTCTATACTAGAGTTCGCCCCGTCGTCCAAGATTGGACGATCCAAACAAAAAGCGAAAACTCAAAGAATATAACACATTAAAATTTATTGAAAAACAAGCAAAATGCATATTTTATTCATGAAATTCAAAATTCTTATTTGAAGTGATGAAAAGAGTTAATTGTCTTCTTCTGGTTTTGGATAGAACCTGCACACACCGAAATACATTGCCATTTATTATTAAAATGCCCTATAGTAATCGGCTTTATAGCATTTCACTATAGTTGTTGTATATCCTACAAGGAAATTGAATAGTATCCTACAGGGAAGTTGAATAAGATATTTAAACATTTGACTATCTCAAGTTCACATTGTTTCATATTGAAACTTTCAGGATATTATTTTTTCATGAAAAAAATGAGTCATGCAAAATTTCAAGTCATTCCGATTAGATTAAGGATTACCTCCCCTGCAAAATTATCGATTTTCGGGGTCTTTTCGAGGTCGAAACGAAAGATTTGTATGGCGACTATCTTAAGTTCACATTGTAACAGATTGAAACTTTGGGTATATAAATTTTTTAAGAAGAAAATAAGTCATACCAAATTTCAAGTAATTCCGGTAAGATTTAGGACTACCTCCCCTGCAAAATTTTCGGTTTTCGGGGTCTTCTCGGGGTCGAAACGAAAAATATGTAGGTCGGCTATCCCAAGTTCATATTGTAAAGAATTGAAACTTTCAAGATATTTTTTTTTTATGAAAAAAATTAGTCATTCAAATTTTCAAGTCATTCTGAGGAGGACTACCTTACCTCCCCATGAAATTTTCAATGTTCGGTGTAAAAATTCCAATTTCCAAACATGATCACAAAACATTATAGTCGTACCGTTTTTTCATGCAGGCATTTCAATAGTTTAGTTGTGTGCGTACGGTAGAATGTTATCCACTTTCTACACGGTATGACGAACTGTGTGTGATGCGACGAATGGAAGAATGTAACTGTGTGTATCAGGTTTTTTCCAATCTTTATGAAAAGGTATTGCGCTCTATATGAACAGGTAACAGGCGGGTCAAAAAGTCTTTGGCCTGACATACAGATGGCGACACTAATTATGATCCTTATTTTTCGATAGTACCAACCTTCAAAAGCATACTGTCAAAATTTCATGAAATTCTGTTTATAATTACTGAAGTTACAGAGCTTCAAGTGACGCTACTTTTGTGTTTTCATAAAATCATGGATTCAAAGCAATTTCGTGTGTTGATTTATCATTGTTTTTTGATGGGAAAAAATACCGTTACAGCCCACGGATGGCTTGAAATGTGTTATATAGAATCTGCACCAACGAAATCAAGCGTCAAATACTGGTTCGCTGATTAATGAAGGCATTAATGGTCTATAAATGTTTGTTGTTGTTGTTGTCACGTTAAAAATGTTATGCGATATAATGAATCGGAGGATTTAATAATGGAAGCCTTTGCCAGATGCTCAGAACTTGGTGTTATGGAGGCGAAAAGGTAATGGAGGAAAGATTTTAAAATGACGTTCACAAATATTGATTTAATTTTGACCAATGAAAAATTTAATATGTTTAAACCAGGCCAGTGAAGCGCCATACAAAATCAATGGTACACGTAGTAGACTACGCTATGTAGTTTGCAAAGCGTAGTCAGTACACGTAGTCAAATTGCTGCACCGCCTTGGTTTTAACTTGAATGTGAAACTTTAAGAACATCTGCGAGAATACGGCAGGAAAAAGAAATTGAGAAGGAAAATTGTACAACAAATACCATTTATGACGATGAGAATGGCAAGTTTATTTATGGTCCTATAAATTTTTATAAAAAAGCGCTCTTAGTTTTGGTTGGAAATTTCTGTTCCCATTTGTTACCATGGATAAGAATTTGCATGAAGAGATTGCTCAGATTGATTACACTGTGGTATAGCTGTGCTGTTCTCGGTATGTTAATATCAATTTAGTATCTTCATATCGATACTAACTTTCTATTGAGATGAAAATAGAATCTTATTACTTAGTATTAACTCAATATGAATATATTAACATACTTTTTCATTAGCAGTACTATTGTGAATATTAATACTGATACGAAGTTTGATACGAAGATGCATCTTAATACTCAGTTTAAAGCAATGAGTGTAAGAGAGGAGAAAACACTTGTATGTGTATATCTATTATGTTCCGAATAAAGAGAGAGTAGGACGCAAGGCACTACGGTATTGGTGTATTTAAATACTTGCTTGACAGCGCCCCAAGCGGATCCCAGTATAAGCATGCTGAGATTTTCATACACAAGCGCTGAAATGAATGTCATGCATGCTTATACTGGGATCCGCATGCTTATACTGGAATCCGCTTGGGGCGCTGTTGTACTATTACATTGCCGTAGTGCCTTGGACACTAATTTTAATATAAAAATGAATTCAGAAATTAGAACGAAAATGGTTGTTATCTATCTATCTTGTGTGTGAGATCAAATATTTTTATGTTACGATATGTTCCAACATTAAATTTTAATTAAAAAAACATTTTCTTCTTTCAGTTTATATCAGGAAGATACAAACATTCAATAGTTATCATTTGTTGCAAAAAAAAAACAGCGGAATTCCTGGAAACAAATAAACCTATTTGCAACTAGATCTGATAAAGGTGCCCACACAGTGGTAATTATTATTGATGACTATCAGGAAGCCATTAAGGATTTACTCTCGGATGGCAATTATATGGTTTTGATTGGCAATCCTCTTGATGATTTGATTGAAGAAGAGTTCGAACTCATGAAATTTCTGAAGAAAAATAGACGGTGTGACGATATTTTGAAAATAAAGGTTAGTTTCCAGTCAAATGTATTGCATTTGGCAAAATTTTATGGACTTCCAAAAGTTCACAAACCTGGCATTAAACTAAGACCAATAACTGCCATGAATGGTTCTCCGGGACATACTTTGGGTCGAGTTTGTAATGATGCAAAATTCCCTATTAATATCCATTGATGTGGTTCAAATGTTTTCTAACATACCAGTGGTCAAGGAAATTGTTTATTTGTATCACCATTTTTAAATCCTGTCAAGAACAAATTTTTTGCATTAGACAACTAATCGAGAAAGGGGTAGAGTAGCTTTGGGGAAATCTTATATCTGCACTCTATCAGCTACTGTTTGGCAATTCTGAAGAGGAGCTGCAAAATAGTATCAAAGATCTGGAAAAAGCTTGTACGAATTTCGGAATGACCATTAGCGCCACAAAAACTCAAGAAATGCATGTAGGCAAAACTCGAAACCCAATAATTGTACATTGGATGGCAACTTGTTGGAACGAATTTCCCAATTCAAATATTTGGGTTTCATCTTTTCGGAAAATGGAAAATTTAATGAAGAGTTTGAACAGCGTAGGCTAAATGGAAATAAGTAAGAAACACAGTTAATACCACATGTTTTTAATAAACAAGAATTGAGTACAGAAACAACTCTTCTATATGGTAGCGAGAGTGTGGTTGATTCATAGAATTTAATCCATGATTCACAAGTGTCTGATATGATAGTGTTGCGAATAGTTTAGGAAGTTTCGCATTGGGATCAGTGGGAAAATAGAAAACGAATTGAGGCGATTTGTCGGGATGATGGAATACAATAATGTAATACACTTATTGGTGTTGTACTAGGTTCAAACCTAGTAAAGTGATGGAGTGACATTGACACTTACAGGGTGGGTCATCAAACGTTTGCATTTTGAACTACTGTTTATTTAGAGAATGGCAGCTCAAATTTCATTCAATTTGTGTTCATAATTTAGATAACGGTTTGACATTTACGAAATGAGACGCTATACGCTTGAACAAAATTGGGAAATATTGAAAACTTACTTCCAAAGTGGTGAGTCTTCAGTCCAAACTGTAAGAAATTTGAAAAAAAAATTCCATAAAAATGATTGGCCTTCAAGGCAGTTTGTGGATCAATTTGTGAATCGTGTTCGAGAAACTGGATCGTTGGTGGACAAAACAACCCGTTCACGTTCTCGTACAGTGCGCACAGCCGAAAACATTGCTGCTGTAACCAAAAATGCCCGTGAACATCCATCAACTTCAACTCGTCATCGTTCTCAAGAATTGAACATTTCACGCACCTCCCTGAGGAGAATTTTGCATAAAGACCTCGGTATGAAGGCTTACAAAGTTCGATTAGTCCAAGAATTTAAGCCTCATGACCATCCGTTGCGTTTTCGGTTCAAAATGCAAATTTTATATGGCCCATCCTTTATATGCCAAAAATAGAAAAACAATAAGCACATATCTTTCCTATAATCAATTCGGATTTTCACGGGGAAATTGAAATTGGACAAACGGAATGGCTGAAAAGTGAAATTTTCTTTGAAAAAATTCACGCATTTGAATACATAGAAATATCACTAGAAACGATCAAAAACTTTCATCCCAACTAAAAATTTCGATCTTTTGATTGAAAATGAGTGGTTTTCTACGCAAAAGAAGGATGAATATCAAATAGCTGTCGTCACGTTTATAGAATTTAACCGTTTTTTTAAATTTTATTGTTGGACGAAAAATTGACGCTACAAATACAACATTTACTAAAAGCATTTATCAAGAAAAGAGGCAATTGAGTCGAAATTTCAATTTTTGAATCAACAAATAAACGAATTTGAATCACTTGATCGCAAAGTAGCTATGGTGTTTTGGGCAACCATTTTATTTCCAGACACACTTTATATCTGTGAGATAAACTTTATTTGGCTTAAGAAGACAAAATCGTATTTATTGCGGTGTTTTTCTTTGAAATAATTGAAGAATTAAACCAAACCACTCTAATAAGCTTGAATCTTGCATATACATATAAATATTCTGGAATTCACGATGCTTTGGATGATGTAAGTTATTTTCCTCAAGGGATAAATAGTATGTTTCAACGTGTAGAAGAACAATGAAATAATATGAGTCGAGAGAACATGCATTTGTTTATATTTGAATATTGTTCGATCTTTCTCGTTTGTTGGTTTTGGTCGGTCATTTGATAATTGTACTCCTTCGGAGTAATGCCTTTACTTAGAGTTTGCAATTTCAATCTTTGATTTAAAACTCCAAAATGGAGTATGTGAAATTTTATTGAACCGAAAAATTCTTAGACTCCGGCGTAACACCGTAGAAACTCGGCGTTTGCCACCCAAATATCAACCTTGTTGGGTACAAATTTAGGAAATCAGGTGCAGCAGTAGTAAGTTTAAATATAAAATGCGTTTAAAATGGATGCATTTTAATTTTCCACACACCAGACAGTGACGACTGCACCTTACAGAAGAGTTTGCACCACAGCGCTACTCAAACGCACTTGATTTGTATTGTATATAGAAACGGCGGGAATTCGAAACTTAAATGTTACTCCTGAGAGGCTCGGTCTTCGCCAGGCAGGTACCAAATCATAAACATGTTCACCTCTGCACGGCCAGCCATTGATACAAATGCGTCTGATTTGGATTTACACATCGTCTGATGGAATTCGTGAACGCGCGCACTCTCACGCGATAAACATTAACTAAATGAATGAGTTGTTGAGAGAAAAACGAATACGAATTGCACAGGACATTCTCGCTTACAACTTTCGAATTGAAATAAGAATTTCATGCCACAAACTGATTTCAGATGACCATCGATGCTTACACTGATCGACGGCTTGTACTTTGCGATCCAAAATGATCCGTCATTATGTTCGATAACGCGTAAACGCATTGAAGAAGATTACTTTTTTGTGGTTGCCTTTTATCTGGTTGTCCGCACCACAAATTTTATAGCTCTTCGATGATTTCATATCATGTGCGTTTTTTTTCTCCCTTCGATAATTTAGTGTACCGTCTAGAGAATGGAAGTCGTCATCTTTGTCTTTCATATTTCTCTTGATTTCAATTCAGGTTATAAATTCAATGGTAGCATCAATTGTATATTATGGCAAATATTGTTTTCCCATGTTGATTTGACTTGAGTGTGTGAGCGCATTAATGTGTGTGTATCACACATTGAGAGAGAAAGATGTTCAACAGAAAAGAAATTGTTGCACAGGGTGTTGCGGATAGTACACAGCTGTGTATACTACAATACGTTGCACGTTTGGATTTTGTCATAAAATGAATTCAATAGGTACCTTTGGTTCACCTGTATTTGTACCTGTATGCAAGTGAAATACGTGAACACATGAACACATGTGCCGCCAATAAACCAGACGTAAATACAGGTTCTGATTGTTCCTCAAGCACACACGGTCAAATATAAGCACACAAACACACAATCAGCAGCACCTTTCCACACTCCATACGTATGAATCGGCTCACTGGTATTAGTGTTAAATCATTACGGGCATGTTTGTGTGTTTATGTGCTTCTTCGGTATTTTGCTTGAGAATATTATTCTTCATTTCATCTACCTCTCACAAAACCTTTTGCCTTTATTTCGTTTGAGCAACGACAGCAATCAACAAGTCGTTCCCATCAGTGTGTACACAGCAACGCGTACAAGCCAAGCTGCTTGATTCGTTATTTGGCTGCTGTGCTTGTACATTTTATTGGCATCATCGTTTCAAATTGATTTCGATTTTTCCACAATTCTTTTTGTGGAATGCAGTTTAAATATGTTTGTTTTTAAATTGTACAAAAGTTCAATAAGTTTAAATTGTGAATATCGTGAATTGAACCATTTTTTTCTTGTAAAATGCGCGTATCCGAATTGCTCCATCTATAAGAATCTGGATACAATGTTTGAGTGAATGAAACAAAAAATAAAAATTATGCGATTTCTTCTTGTTGAAAACGAATCTAATGAACTATGTCTATGAAACGAGATAATATCAAATAGAAAAGTGAGAATGAATCGGAAACCATTTTCCAGATGCTTATCGCTTGAAGAGTGGATAATTTCAGAAAAGTGCATTCCAAGTGCAATAATAAATGGAACTGTGTGTTTGTGCTGTCCATAAAAATCTACGGCCAAAACTTGAAAACAAAAACAACAATCCAAGTGAATGCGACTGCAACAAAAAAAAATATTCAAATCAAGTGAATCTTCTGTGTATGAAGCAGAGATAGGCTGTATCGTTTCGTGTTGGCTATGTTGCAATATCAATCGGCAGCCAGTAGAAGAGAAAGAAGAAAAAACAACTTGTATGAAATCCAGCCTATACAACAGTAAATCAACAACAGAAATAAAAATACACAAATTATGAGAAAAACATGAATTTGTAATGAGTTCGTGACAATTTCTTGTGTCAGATCGATCGCGCGCGCTTTCGCCTCACTTGTATACTCATGCCCGCACGGCCCCTCTACGCTTTTTGAAAAGAATTTTAATTTTTTCCGTACCTTACCTTTGTTTCTGCTCACTTGAATTCAAATCTGTCGGATATTTGTTTTTTTTTTTTTTTTTTTTTTTTCATTGGAATCGACAGACACATTGAAAGAGAGAGACATAATTTTTTGAGAGAGACATAATTTTTTGATGGTTCGGGATGTCGTAGTCTTACAATAAGAATAAAGTGATAAAAAACTAGAGGGAACGATGGTACGTCGGTAAAAGCAAACACTCAAAAAAAAAGATTGAATAGGAAAGTGGTAGCGATGCAATGAGTTGTGTGTAGAGTGTGCTTCGTTGATTTCACATCAGCCAAGTGATTCGAGGAAAATATTAGCGGGTCAAATAATCCGACAAATAAAGTTGAAAATAAGTAATTTCTTATACAATTGTGTATATGGCTTTAATTACATTTTTATTGACATATTACTATAATAATATGCATCGAATTAGCCCAGTTTGCCACACGCTATTTCGTTTTCGATTCAATACGTTTTCTCCGAAATAAAAGGAATCTCTCTGATTCAAATGACACATGCCGCCTTTGAAAATTGGTATTCACTTGAGCTCTCCACAAAAATACAGAATAATTAACAGAAAGGGGGTTTTTGTTATACGTAATAATCCAATTTAATCAGACTTTGATGCGAAGGTGCCCTTAAATGAGCCATTTAGTGAATCAGCTCAACGAGTCTTCTAGAATATTAAATTTCAATGTAAATTGGACATAGAACAAAGACACCAGTATCCAAATGTGGTAAAATTAGTATTACAATTGCCGAATTTGGGTGCTCGGATGGAGCAATGAAACGAAATGTTGGCCAACCACCACATAATGGGCATGAGCAAACTGTCCGATATGTTATTTAAACGTTAATACACTATGACCTCAAATTGCAATGTGCATTGCCGCGCAGCGCAAATTCTTTTCACTGCAGATATGAACACTGGAGACCCCAGCAAACAGCGGATGCAGTGAAAAAATAAAAATTTTCTCCTTCTTATTCGACTATCAGCAACTGCAAAAGAATGTACACACGCAACTACATTTCTTTGTTGATATTTTAATCTTCTTGCCACTTCTCGTCGCTCTTTTCATCTCTCTTTTTCGTTGATCTGATCGTTTTTGTAACGAAATTTTCGCGCAACAAGAGAAGAAAGAAAAAGAAACACCGCGTATTTAAACGCCTTTTTCCGGGTAGCTCAATGTAGATCGAAACCTATTGAGAATATTCTGTGCTCTGGAGAGTAGGGACTCATTGCGTGAAGTCAAAATGACGGCTTTTGTAGCGATGCTGTCGATCACTTGCATGTAAAGAATTATATTCATGAACGTGAATACGATCCATATCGATGTGATTTTAAATCCTTTTCGGGCTCGACGTTCATTTCTTTGTCTGGCGTCGATGTGCCTTTTTGCAATTTAATTTTACACCCAGCTTTCATATGGTAGAGTTTGTTATCGTTTAAAGACGCATTTCCATTGAATTGATGAGAGCTCACGTGAACTCAACAGTTAAAGCAATCCTGATTATTTGAAATTATACAAATAAACATCGAATGAAAAAGAATTTATGCATGAGAGAATTTCATGATTATTTGATAATTTTGGCAAATTACAGCATAGAAATTTTCAGTCTGATCAATGGAACAGCTTATATAATCTCGGATCAAGACATTTGATCAAAAGAAAAAAAAAAAGAGGAAAATACCAGAAAAATCGTGTTGAACAAGTTCTCAAGAGTTGTGATTCACTTTGCACAATTACCGCGAATGATAATACTTTTGCATTGAAATCGAAGGAATGATGAACTGAACGAAAGAATAAGCTGTAATTTTGTGATCCAGCTGAATATTAAATTACAATTTCAAAAATATACATTAATTAAAAATACGAACATGTATGTCGAGAGCATCAATATTTCACCGATCACATTTAATCTTCGTTCTAGCTCAAGTCAATCATCGTATCTGCACGCATAACGGAGAAATATCGAAAAATGATCTAGCAGTTATTTGAAGATAAGAGTCTGCGATTATTAGCCATTTTCCTTCGACCAACCGTTTTTCCCATCTCCGTCTCTTTCTCGCTCGCTCAATCTGTGCCGTTAAAATGATTGAGATCACGGTCTTTACGCATACCATGTGTCTATGTTTGTACATAATGAAAATAGTTCGATCACTTAATGATGAACATTCCGATGTTTTGTTATGAAATATTCTTTCGTTGGCGTAAATAGCTTGGATCGAATTGGTGTCTTATAAACGAGCTCAAACAACTCGCTCACGCGCGCTCTGCACAAAAACCGGAGCTGTGCAGCGCAACGTCTACGCGTACCACTACGTTTAGTAAATTACTTAACGTAGTTGTATGCGCAGTCGTAACGCTATACCGCTTTGGCAAAAACATCGTATGAAAAATAAATAAAAATCAGAGAATATTCATACGATGAGAACAAAAATGAAATGATTTAATAGAATGTTGGAGTAATTGCAATATAGTGAAAAAAAAACGCGGAGATAGAGAGAAGAGTATATGTTGAACGTGGCTTTCATGCTATTAAATATAATTATTTTCGCGTTTTTTCATCGGTACTATATTTTCATGTTTGTTGGAGCCGTGAGGATGAAATTGGTTTGAATTGTGCGCGTTCCTGTGTATTCCCGGCCCTGCATGAATATGGATCACAGTTGGAACATTTTGGATTCGATCAATTATTTTTATTGTTAAATACGTTCGTTGTGCGAATTCCTCATATCGTGTCTGCTATGTTCATCATATACGTATACGTATTAGCTATTTTTTATTTATTGTACGACTGTTTTTGTTGCTAGCGAAAATTAAATTGTATTTTTTTCGCGTTCTTTTCGCTTGATTTTTTCGCGATGTGAGTGAAGTTTTTCTGTAGCATCCTCAGAAGAGAGTTACTCACGTAAACTGTTACTTTATATCTACAAAAAATTTATTGATTTTCATTGCGATTTAAATCTTAATCCACTTTGTAATTCGGTAGAGCGAGAGAGATTGCTGTTTTAGCTGGCTACGTGGAATGAGCGAATGAGGCATTGGTTAGAAAGAGAATGAGAATGAGAAGCAACGAGAAAAAAGAAAGAAAATGGAAATTTTTATCGACTCTCAACGGCCTTTGAATGTGGTAGCTCGGCATTTTGCTCGGCTACGTACTTTTATTTCCAGTGTACTGCGTTATTGTGTTCCTATTTGTTTGGAATTCTCTCTCATTCTTGCGTTGTGCCGATTGTACAGCGGTGCGATGAGAATTGCAATGTTTGTCGCTCGAATTGGCTGTTGAAGTGAAGGAAGTTAAATTCAGCTGAAGTGCACATAAATAATGGCTTTAATAGCTGAACCAGAGAATCGTCAAACAAATGCAAGAGGCACACTCTTGGGTTCGAGCGCTGTGTGGCTCAATTGGTCCATGCAAATGAAATGAAAATGAAAATACACACATATATATGTATTTGTGTGTATCAGGGCACATTCGTTGACATAAGAGATTGTGAACGAAAAAACACAGATCCTTCTGTTAAATTTGCGGTTTTGTTAAGGAAATCGAACCCAAAACAAACCAATGATGATAGGCTTTGATTTTTCAGGCTACTGGTTTTAGCATTGTGTTATTGTGTCATTTTGTGCATTGTGAATGCACATAAATGCCAGAATGAATGAAAGAACAAAGATATTCAAAAAATTCAATTTGAAAAAAGTGGAGTATGCGAGAGCAGCGTTAACGAATACTAACAAGCCTGCCAATTTCACATGGAAAAAGGAGGTGCATTCAAGAATGAATTTATGAGGATCGTTAATCGATATTTGTGCAAAAAATATACAATGTTTGAAAGCAGCTCAAACGTTAACAAAAATCACAATATCAAAAACCAATTCACTTTTTAGTCAAAACCATTCGGCCGGAAAATGTGTGACCCCATACTGAACTCGGAAATAATTAAAAAGTATCGATCACAAGCAGCATCACGCAGCTAACGTCCGAATTTTTCTGCGAAAATTTAATGGTTTCAAATGTGCTTATGGGTGGTATGCATATATTTTTGTTATTTCCAGAAACCATTGAAATAACATGAGACCGTTTTATACATTAAGTAGATATTATAGGCAATTGTTTGCAACGGAAACAAATTGCAAATCAAACTTTTGAATTTTGCAAAAACATTACAATAATATTGTATTCGATTCGATGAAAAACTAAATACAGTAGAATCTCGGAAAAGTTAATCGAAATGTCCCAGAGGTGCTTAACTTTTCCGAATTATTAACTTTTCCGAGCGTTTTTTTCAAATCGATAAAAAACACATAATTTCAATAACTCAAGTCAACTGAATGTATTTAAACAGTCTAATATTATTCTGATAGTCAAAAGGGATGCAAATTATCACGAAAATCACATCTGTTTCTTAAAATTAGTTGTTTTGGTTCGGTTTAAAACAATCAGTGGAAGATGCAAGTGAATACAAACACAGTGTGCACGTGTTAGAACGGCCAGTGCGTAAAATATAATGACGGATTGGTTTATTTGTATTGTATTCAAACGAAAATTCGTGTGAGCATTACAAATCAAAGCGGATCCGTTGTAAACGAGAGCACGCTCAGAAAAGTTAATTAAAAATTAACTTTTCAAAGCGGCACATAGTAACTGAAACTCGCTTAACTTTTCCGAAGGTTTAACTTTTCTGCGAGTTAACTTTTCCGAGATTCTACTGTACTCAAATTTCACTATTCATTGTCAAATGTCAATAAAATATCTCACAATTACGCACAATCTATGATTTTAGCGTCTTTCTATTGAAAGCTATGTCAAACTCAGCCGCCATTCCACTGTTATGGAAATTTCAAAAATATTTTCAAAAAAATTCTGATGATTTTTGGAATTTTTATAACTTTATTTTCATTTATTGACGTTATTCCCTAATTTTTCCCTAACAAACTGATTGTTCCGTAAAGTTCTTGAATTCTTTAAAAAAAAATCCTTGTTTTTGCGCTCTTTGCAGAATCAATCGTTTGAAGTCGCAGATAATATTGGATTCGTTTGAGAAAAAAATTCAAAAAATATCTTTTTTATGGACCAAGGAATATGTCGCAGCGAGATTTTTCAGAGGTAAGTGACCAAAAAAATGTATTGCACAAATCATAAAACTGAGTAGAAATTCAACTAATTTATGAGGTCGACGTGGTTCCCTTTTATGTGATAAAAATCGTCTGAAGGACAAGCTATATGGATAAAAATCGCTTTGTCGAATTTAATGCAAATGATAATTGTTTTGTTGCTGCATTGTTGTATTCATTACGTTCTGGTTGATGAATTACGATTAAATAATATGTTAAGTGAAAATGAGCGAATGCCAGTTAGCCCACGTCTCTCATTTGGATTTGCATTCGATTCAAATGCCCATGTTGCAATCGTCATCACGACAAAAGGAATGAAATGGATCCTAAGAACAAGTTAAAAATGGAACGAAAGCGATGGAGCAAAAAAAAAATTATATATAATATATTTATAAAGCACCGTATAAGTTATTGTGTAATCGTGACGCACTGAGAAAGTAATATTCCTTAAATTGACAATGGAATCTAAAATGGTTATAACGTGAATACCTTCCTTTTTGCGCTCACGCTTGCAATCACGATGCACATTTAAACACAGCGTAAATTTTTTTGTCATCGCCGACTTTCTTTAAACCATCCAAAAAATTTCAACTACAACAAACAAGCAAAACCTGCAAATAGAAGTAACAATCCTACCGACAGACTAATGTGCGCTTTGTGGGTGAGCAACAAATAAATGATTTCGCATATCTTATTACATTGCTATGCCACACAACGCAAAATACGATTATATATTCCCTCTCTCTCTTTCACTTCACAATTCTTGGACTTGGACAAAGCCATTAGAAACGTTTGAAACTATTAAGCGATTGCATTCTTGGGTGTTGAAGTTCATTCCATGATTCCATCGTTCAAAAACTTCTTGGGGGAAGCACCAAATAAATCTTCAGGACAAGTTGCAAATAAACACTGAATATTGTAAATATGCAGCATATTCATAATCAGTCAATAAATCAATTTGCAAGTAAATATATCAAATTCAACTGAAATAAAGTGAATTATTGAATATTCTTCGTTAATATTCTTTCAAAATTTGTGTATGGTCCTATTCCCCTAGAATACATCTGCAAATCCGTTCTCTTTTGACTTCAACTCGAATGGAATATGTAATGAATGTTTCAATATTATCGTTCGACAAAAAATTATTGAGATACAATAGAAATGAGCTGTTTGAACGTCTTTTTTCATAACACCAAATTTATCATTTGGAATTCGTTGTTTTCACATATGAGCGCAACAAGCGAAATGATGGCTAGAAGTACATGAAATTATTGAATCAGCTTTACTTCATTTGAGGTATATATTCAGATTTTGTTCAAGATCTAAAATATTATGAGTTCCCTGTTAGTTACATATTGAATGGAGTGGGAAAACGGTTCCTTCGTAATATATTAATGTGTATACACATTCGTTTGCACTTTGTATAAAATGCAAAGTTGAAATATGGGAACTCAGTAAACGCCTGATTCGCTGATATGTATTGCATCTGCTTAGCTATCGGCGTATTTTTGATTGAATTTAATGCATTTGCAATTTGAAATCGTCTTACAAATATTGTATAGTCGGAGGAAATATTCCCCAGAATCGTATTTATCTCCTTCACCGTTAACAATACAATTTATACGAGGCGTTCAATCAGCTTACATGGATAGCAAATTGCAAGACTATCTTCAAAGGAGATTTGTGTTCTAATCATATTTCAATCCATTTTTCAGAATGAACCGGATTGTACACCGGAATTATCGGTTACATCGGTTGCAAATCGAGCGCTGCTGGAAAAAGTACGTCAATCGAACACTGCCTGCCAAAATGGAGATTTTGCCACGGCCGTCGCACTATACACGGATGCCTTGACACTCGATCCAACCAACTATATCCTGTACAGTAATCGTTCGGCGGCACGTATAAAACAAGGTCAATTTTCGTTAGCGCTACAAGACGCTAATAAAGCAAAAGAATTGTGTCCACAATGGGGTAAAGCTTACTTTAGACAAGGCGTTGCATTGCAATGCCTGCGAAGGTACGGTGATGCATTGGCAGCGTTTAGTGCTGGACTGGCACAGGATGTGAACAGCAAACAGCTATTAAGTGGTCTTATCGAAGCATCTATAAAATCTCCATTGCGAACTGCACTAGAGCCGACCTTTCATCAATTATGTGCAATGAAATTGGATCAGGTAATTTTATATTAAGAATATAATTTTGAATAAATAGGTGGATAATATTCTGATTTTTATTAATAGTCACCGTTTGTCGTCATTTCCGTGGTTGGTCAAGAGTTACTTCAAGCTGGTTTATATCATTCCGCTGTTACTGTTCTTGAGTCGGCTCTGCGAATCGGAACATGCTCGCTGAAGCTAAGGGGAAGCGTTTTTAGTGCATTAAGTAGCGCTTATTGGGCATTAAATCAACTTGACAAAGCCATTGCATATATGCAACAAGATCTTGCAGTCGCCAAAAGTTTAGGTAATTGGTGCATCAAAAATATATTGTGTGCATATTATAAAATTTGCTTATTTTTCCCCCATTAATCGAGTTTAGAAAATATTCATTAAACTTGAAACTGCAGCTAAAAAATTATTCGATCAAATGTACGGATGTCCTCACGAATCTTTTGCTCGAAATACCTAAAACCTGACATAATCGTGCATTCCAATATGATTTCTATAATTGGTATCATTAAGTGCATTGTTTATATGCTATTTTGAAAATGAATAAACAATTGTTCGAATAAGTATTGAAAAATGATACTACTTCAAAAAACATTCGAGTAAATTAGTTCATCTACCTCTATTTTCTATTCACTATTGCTACGTATTATTCAACAATATTCTACATATGAATGCCTGAGTGAAATAACGACTCAAATCTTTCCAACATGGAAGTCTGAAGCGTAGAAAAGATACACGCATTACTGAAACTGAGAAAACAAAAATTCACAAGAATGAAACATCCTAGAAGACCACATGAATATTTTTCAAGTTTCAGATTTTTGCATTCTGTATTCAAGTTTTCAATTCACATTGAAATGGAACTTAAATATTGAATACGAAGACTGAAACTTGAAAAATATTCATGTGGTCTTCTAGGATGTTTCATTCTTGTGAATGCTTTTTTTCAGTTGTGATAATGAAAAGTTTTATTCTCAGTTTCAGTAATGTGTGTAACTTTTCTACGCTTCAGACTTCCATGTTGGAAAGATTTGAGTCGTTATTATTCTCAGGCATTCATATAATCTTAATTTCCACTTCCCAACTCAGGTGACTATGCTGGAGAATGTCGAGCGAATGGTAACCTCGGAAGTGCGTATTTCAGCAAAGGATCTTACAAAGAAGCTTTAACTTCGCATCGCTATCAGCTCGTCTTGGCAATGAAGTACAAAGATTCAGAAGCTGCAGCATCAGCGCTAACATCACTAGGACATGTCTATACAGCAATTGGAGATTATACAAATGCATTAGCAAGCCATAAACAATGTGTTCAATTAACAAAACAAATGCAAGATCGGTTGCAAGAAGCTCGTGAAATAGGAAATGTTGGTGCTGTGTATTTAGCCATGGGTGATTTTGAAAGCGCAGTCGAGTGTCATACGAAACATCTTCGATTAGCCAGAAAACTAAATAATCCAGTTGAAGAGGCGCGTGCATTCTCAAATTTGGGATCAAGTCATCATTACCGCAGGAATTTTTCGCAAGCAATCATTTTTCATGAACAAGTACTTCGGATTGCACAAAATCTAGGTGATAAGTCTATTGAGGCGCGAGCTTATGCTGGACTAGGACACGCAGCTCGGTGTGCAAACGATTTTACTCAAGCCAAAAAATGGCATGAGAAGCAATTGGAAATGGCATTGGCCGCACGTGATAAAATTGGAGAGGGGAGAGCATGCAGCAATCTTGGAATCGTCTATCAACTAATCGGCGACTATGATGGAGCACTTAAGTTACATCAGGTATAAAGTCGACTTTAAAATATCCTTGCATTTTACTTACTGAAACTGGATTGTATTTGCATTTCAAATGATCATGAAATCTGTCAATTTGAATTCACAGGCACATTTGACTATTGCCCGTACGCTGTCTGACAAAGGTGGTATGGGCAGAGCTTTTGGGAATATCGGAAATGCATATTCAGCCGCTGGACTATATGAAGCTGCAATCAAATACCACAAACAGGAATTAACCATCAGCAAGGAAGTTCGCGATCGGAGCGCCGAAGCATCAACGCATGGAAATCTTGCTGTCGCTTATCAGGTAGAACTCTATATTCCATACTCTAAAGCAATATATGTGCGTTTTTATTATCTTCAACGGAAAGCTAATTTAATATTCGCAACACATTCCAGGCTCTCGGGGCTTACGATATGGCACTGACACATTACCAAGCTCATCTCAATATTGCTAGAGAATTAAAGGACACAGCTGGGGAAGCGTGTGCTCTTTTGAATCTGGGGAACTGTTTGAGTTCACGGCAAGAATTTTTAAAAGCAATTCCATATTATGAAAATTATCTGATGCTATCACAAGAACTTTGTGATGTAGTGGCGGAGGGCAAGGCATGCCATTTTCTTGGTTATGCACATTACTGCATCTCAAATTACCGCGAAGCAGTTCGATATTACGATCAAGATTTGGCATTAGCAAAAGATCTGCAAGACAAAATGAATATGGGAAGAGCATACTGCAATTTGGGTTTGGCGCACCTTGGTCTTAACAACACCAGTGCGGCGTTGGAATGTCAGAAGTATTTTCTGGCCATCGCACACATGACAAATCATTTACCAGGAAAATTCAGAGCTTTAGGTAATAATTATTATTGAAATACAAATGTGAAAAAATTTTGTAATATAATTAAGACTCGAGCTTGCACCTAACTCTTCATAAACATTTATTTATAGGTAATATTGGTGATGTTTTAATCCGAACCGGTGAAATCGAAGAAGCAGCGAAAATGTATCAAAGACAATTAACACTAGCTCGACAGTACAGAGAGAGGACAATGGAGGCTACATCCTATGGCGCGTTGGGCCTCGCAAATCGCCTGATGAAAAAATTCGATAAAGCCCTTGGATATCATACGCAAGAGCTGACGCTCCGACAAGAAATGGGCGATATGCTTGGTAATTTAATGTTATTTTCCCACATGAAGCGTTCAATATGATACAAAAATGATTGTTTAAACAATATATTCGAAATTTATTAATATAACTTGCTGTTTTAACGAATCATCTCATTATTTTTTGTCGTTCATTAATATCATAGGCGAGTCTCGTGCACTATCACATTTAGGGGCAGTTCACATGGCGCTCCAAAACTATACACACGCTTCGAAATGCTATCAAGAACAGCTGGAACGAGCGCAAGATCTGCAAGATTCCGCAATCGAAGCAGAGGCATTCGGAAATCTGGGTATAGCGAAACTAAATAGGTAAGCAGTACTGCAGGATTTTGTGAACGAGAACATCAAAAATTGAAATTAAATTTTGTGCATTCATTTGTTAAGCGGATTCTATGAAGACGCAATTGGTTATTTGGAGCAACAGTTGGGTACACTGGAACGAGTAAGTTCATCGACTGCTCAGCTCGATCGTGCACGTGCCCTTGGACACCTAGCAGATTGTTATGATGCCCTCAATGATTTTGAAGAAGGTAAAAAATCACATATCAGCAATAATCTGGTCGATTTTCATTGGAAAATTTATTCATTTCAGGCATCAAATGTCATGAGAGACACCTGAAATTGGCAATAGCTTTGCAAAGTCTACGAGATCAAGAGCGAGCCTACAGTGGACTTTGCCACAGCCATAAATCCATTGGGAACCTACAAGAGGCGTTGGTTTATTCCGAAAAGCGGCTCGTTGTCGCACATGAGCTTGGAAATGAAGCAAAAGGAACAGCTTTCGGGGATTTAGGTATGTTGGAATCACGAGATCAGAAAAAAATGAAATGTTCAATTGTTTAACACATCAATCTATTCTTTGAACATAAATTTTGGTTATTCTTTGTGGAAATCAGGGAATATTCATAGTGCACTGAAAAACCACGAGCAAGCGGTGAATTGTTTGGAGCATCAACGAAATATTGCACAGGAGCTTGGTGATCGATATGCTATATCTGATGCAACAAGTTCTTTGGGTCAAGTATTTTTGCAAATGAAAGACTTGGACGCAGCGAAAAAACTACATTTAATCGATCAAGAATTGTGTGAGAGCTTGGGCGTTGCCAGCTTGCAAGCGCGTTCAAGTGGAAATCTCGGTGCAGTTTACGAAAAGCTGAACGATTTCAATGAGGCAATAAGTCAATATGAAAAGCAGCTTCAACTAGCAACCGACCGACTAACGAAAGTATATGCATGCGAGTCACTGGGTAGAGTATTCCATACTATCGGAGAAACAACACAAGCGATAAACTTCCTTCGTCAAGGACTTATGATATCCCAGTCTCTGAATAAGTCGGACGAAGAAGCGAAAATCAGACACAGACTAGGCCTCGTATTAATCGATTCGGGAGATACAGAAAATGCTCGGTCACAGTTAGAGACGGCTGCACAAATTCTCGAATCAGTAAGATTTGAACAACGATCTCCCGAAGCGAAACAACAATCATACGATTTACAAACGAAATGCTACCATTTATTGCAAAAGATTTTGGTGCAAATGGGCAAAAATGAAGAAGCTTTAGTTGCGGCAGAACGCTGCAAATCACGTGCCACTCTCGATACCAGCAATTCGAGAAAGACACTCGTTACCTGCAGCGAAAGCATTTTCGATGTGGTTAATAAATCCAAAACAAATGTGATCTATTTCAGTTTGGCCGATGATGAGTTGTATGTTTGGTTTTTGCAGCCGCGTAAGAGAATCGTCCGATTCAATGCAATTCAAGTGAATGACATCAATTTCCCAATCCACAATCAAACGGAAGAATTCGTGAAATCACTCACGAAACGAGAATTGTTAGAACATTACATTTCAATGGTTCGCGATGATTTGGGCGTAACATCAGACAATTCACAAGAAGTTAGTGAATGGCGATCATCTGAAAATTTACTCGATGATTTTGCTAGTGAAAGAGCTGGCTTTCTGCGGATGGTAAACAGAAACCATCTGCTCAACTCGAGCAATTATTCGCTCAGCTCCTTGTTCAGTTTGGGCAGTGTTGGCGGTTCGGTTGCTAGTTTGCAAGGATCAACAAGGTTTGGAAGGAATTTTAAAGGAAGAAAAATATATTTTCTTGATTTTTTTCAATTTGATATTTCTAGATCGGTGAGCAGCCTTCAAGGATCAACAAGATCACGCCGCGGTTTTTCATTGCCCCAATGGCAAGGACCAAGCTCACTTCATGCGCTGTACAATTTGCTTTTGGCACCATTTGAAGATTTACTGAGCTCATCAAGTATGTAAACGCTAATAAAAGAGCATTCAATTATGCGTTTATTCTAATAAAATTATTGGATAAATGTTAAAAATCCACAGATCCGAGAACTGGCTACAAAGAAATGATTTTGGTACTAGAGAAAGAATTATATTTGATACCATTTGCAGTTTTAAGAAGTGGTGAGGAAGGTGCTGAATATTTGTCAGAACGATGTTCATTGCTGACGGTACCATCACTACAAACTCTACGCCAAAAAAGTCGAATAAAAACTCGCAATCAATCAGCAAATGGAACGACCAGTGCGCTTGTCATTGGCCCGCGTATTCCACTTTCATTCACTGAGTCGATCACATGGACCGAATCAACGGCAAGTTTGCAAGAAGCTGCGATGGTCTCGGATATGCTGCAAGCAAAGACACTGGTCGCTTCAAATGCAACAAAAAATAATGTGTTAACTGAATTATCCACAGCGGAATGTGTCCATTTTGCGGCTGCATTGAATTGGAAAATGTCAGGAATTGTTCTGAATCCTGACGAAATGTTAGACTCACCCTCACACAAAAGATTCTATGGCAGTGGAAATGATAATGGGGCTTCGCATAATGATATTTATGCTGAAACAGATGACAATGAAATGACAGGAAACAATGTTGATCTTCCATCGTTAAATGATTTTCTGTTGACTGCAGATGACATAAATAATGTAAAATTGAATGCGAAATTAATCGTTTTGAGTGCACACAATTCACTCGAAGAAATAAACAGTGTTGGGGTGGCAACTATCTCGGATAGTTGGCTAAGAGCAGGTGCTGGTGCTGTTCTGCTATCTCTTTGGCCTGTTCCGGAAACAGCGGCAAAAATTCTACTTCGGGCATTCTACTCAGCAATGTTGCAAGGGGCTCGAGCTGGGAGGTAATATTTCATTGAAATTTCAATACCAAAACATGCAAATCGATTACAAACTAAATTCATTGTACATACATTTCATTTCAAAGAGCATTGGCTGAAGCGATGCAAACCGTGCAGCACACAAAACACTTTGCCCACCCGAGTAATTGGGCTGGATTTTTGTTAATTGGTGGAAACGTGCGGCTATCGAATAAAGTCGCATTGATTGGACAAGCGCTGTGCGAATTAGTTAAGACACCCGAAAAATGTCGCGACGCTCTTCGAGTCTGCTTACACCTGGTATGTCGAATCATCATCCAAAAGTCATCATTTGATCAAATTAGGAAGTAAAACAAATTCTTCTTCTTCTCACCGTCTATTTTTCGTTTTAGGTCGAAAAAAGTTTGCAGAGAATTCATCGCGGTCAGAAGAATGCTATGTACACGACGCAAAAGAGCATCGAGAATAAGTGTGGAATTGTCGATGGTTGGAAGGAATTATTAATGGCTGTTGGGTTTAGGTTTGTTTCCCCCACCTTTTTTTATTCGTATCAATTTTTCCCAAATTGAATTTATATATTGAAGGAATATGGTTTTTAATCTAGATTTGAGCCAGCTGCGAATGGTATACCTTCGAGCGTGTTCTTCCCACAAACGAATCCAGATGAAAGACTCTCACAATGTTCTGCGTCGCTACAGGCTTTGTTGGCCTTGTCGCCGTCAACTCTGCATGCCTTTTCGAAGCTAGTGAATAATGCGGATATGATTGCCGATGAAATCATAGGAGTTATGCGAAATGTTTTATCACAATATCCACCAAAAGGAAATCCAGACATCGATACAAGCATTGAAGTGCCGCTGAGCGTTCGCTTGTGGCGTGTCTCTGGATGCCATGAACTGCTTGCTTCACTCGGTTTCGATTTGATGGAAGTGGGGCAAGATGGTCAGGTGACGTTGCGGACTGGAAAACAAGCGAATCGTCGCAACTGTCAGTTTGTCCTGCAAGCCCTTCTCGCTTTGTTCGATACGCACGAAGCGCCGAAAAGTATTGGCATTGATTCGAGCAGTAGCTGTGAGTCACTGAATGAAGAATCACGACAAGATAATCGATCAAGTACGTTGAGTCCAATACCAAGTAGTCAACAGCGAAGTATTTCGCCAGTGGGAACGGTGAAATCGATGAATTTGAATTTGAAAAAGCCCCGGCCAATGATACCGAGCCATTCGATAAGACATCGTCCGCTATTGAGTAGTGGCAGTGCGTTCACTTCTTACGTTCGTAGCAGAGGAGAACCGGACGGTGGCAGAGAGACCAATATTCCAGTACCATCGATGCTTACAAATATTGAACTGAATACGGACAGTGATATTTCCGATGGATATTCGACGCAAGGAATCCATCGGTTGGAGCCAAAACTGTCAAAAATCAATTACACAAACTTGCGAGCGCCGATTAAAGTATGTGCAAGACCCGGCGGAGGTGGTGAAAGTGATGCGGCATTTACACCGAGTCCACCAATTACTTTGCAGCACGTTGATAGCAATGTTTCGATGGCTTTGGCTCATCAAACTAGAATAAGAAATTTGTATTCAGCAACGACCGTATTTAATACGCAAACAAGTGATACGAATATACCTCCGCAACGACCAGACGACAGTTCTAGCTCGGCCAGTTCAACGAACGATTGGGATGGTTCGGGTCATGCAACCGTTTTGCGCCGCGGATCGCAAAATCAAAACAATGGATTGCCGCCAATGCCACCGCCACGGCAGATGCTTCCATTGGTCGAAAGTTTACGTCCACAAGCGCCTTCTATTACCAACGATTTGAATGGAAAAAATAAATGTACCAGCAATGTAATCGAATCGACGAGCTCTGACTCGGAATTTGAAAGAACATATGAATCGCGGGGAGATCGGAATAACATGCAAAAATCATCGATTCTCACGCGAAATATTTCGGAGGAATGTCTTCTCATGGATCGGCTAAGTGTTCGTACAGAAAACACCAACAATATCACACCAATGGTAGCTGTGAGGAAGCAATTACACATATCTGATGATCACGAAACGTTGCCATTCAAATTCAACGCAAACAATCTTTACTTTTCGTCATCGGATAGCGACGTCATTGAACCACAGCACAAAGATATTTCTCTAACACTAAAAGCGAATAGTGCTAAGGCAAATAATAAACCGAATATGTCATCGCACAGTAAAAATATTCAAGATTTAATCTTGCGTAAGATTAATCGAGAAATGACGCCGACAATATCGGACGTGTACCATGAACGAAATATGGATCTTGGCCTTGCACCGCCCCTGTCAAAGTTATTGTTGAACAAAAATTACGAAGAAAATGATACAAAAATTAACACCATCAAAAAAGTGAATTCATCCGAAACCGTATCGGATATCAATTTAAATTCATCGTTGGCGCTATATGTTGGTGAAGCAACCGATCAAGAGCACTGTGATATTTGTAATAATAATCCATCCGACGCTATGTGTCAGTGTAAGCAATCAACCCAAAAAATGGCATCGAATCCATGGTTGAATGATTTGAACGGGCCAATACCAACAGTACCATCGAATGAACTCGATCCGATCGAATGCCAAACAAAGAGTGATTTCAAAGTACATGTTAATAACGACACGGATACCGTAAACATTATTGAATGTGAAAGCCGATCAAAAAAAATTTCTTCAAACTCATTGAAACGAGGCACCAGCCCGTATTCCGATTTGTCGAAACGTGATGAGGGTGATGGTCGCAGTGTAGCTGATTCACAGTGTTCGAATAGCTACAAGACCCTCGATTTAAATGCCAATTCAAAATTAAGTCAGGTTCAACAGCGAATCCACAAATTCAATATGAATAGTGCTAATAGTAAGATTTGAAGTCATATCTATATCACCAGTTAATTCAAAGTGTTGATTTGAGAAATGTCACATTTGGAAAAGTAGCGTTCAGTTTTTTTAGGAAGAATATTGTAAATAAAATTTTATGGAGAAAAATCAAAATAAATTTTAAATTATATTCAATTAATTCATTGTCATTTTGTTATCCATCACCTTGATTATGCCTAATGTACTAGTCTAAGGCTACATTCAAAATAAAACCTAATATCTTGCCTTCCTACCAACGAATTATAAGGGCCTATCATAGAAACTATTCTTTTGGGCTCTAAAGAAATGTGAAGCATCACTTCTGAATCTATCTAATAAGATCGGTTAAGTTAATGTACTATAAGTGTAAGAATAAAAATTCGACCTTAAAAATTACATTGAAGTGAAACCAACATCAAAAATTCAAAGAAATAAAACATGAGAAAACAATTCAAAGGAGAACAACACACATCATTGTACTTCAATTTTGACAAGTTATTCTTGGAAAGTTAATTATTCCTTCATTGTTCGCAATATGCTCTTTGCTTCAAAGGAGCGCAACGACCATACAAACGCGGTGGGACGCGTGGTTGACTACGCCATGTTTTTAACATAGCGCATAGTCTAATCGTTGGGCTCCCTTGCTTTGTTGCACATCAAAGTATTTCAATTGAGTTATTTCTACGTCGATTTTCTCATTTTTTTTTTTTTCATTCATAAGAAATTCTTATGTTTGTTTCACTTATGTGCGTTTTTAAATATGAATTAATCTCATTTTCACTCTTAGTTCAATTGGTCTTAGCTCTTATATTATGTGAAGGGTTGAGAGTAAAAGTGTCCAAAGTAATCTCACCTCCTTTTCTCCCTGATGGAAATGTTTATGAACAAGAGCAGGAGTTGAGATAACTTTGGTCACTTTCACTCTCAACCCTTCATGTAATATACGACTTCATGGTCGTATCCCTTATTTTCAAAACCTTTAATTGTAATGAAGATAACAAACTTTTACTGTGGGCATCACTCAAATACGAACTGAACTCTAAAAGCTAAATTCATCAAAAGTTCATTTCAGTCAAAAGTATAAAATACTAATTCAGTCTGAAATAGGTGATAATCCATGGAGGGTTACAGAAAGATACAACTTAATAGCTATGCAAATACTACAAGATATCTTTCAAATTGATTAACTGATAATAATTTATTTAATATTTTGTTGCGATGGTGTTTTGATCCCAAGGTACCTATGTCTCAGGTAGTAGACGGAAGGACCTCACTGCCCGGCGATAGCCGAAAACATTTTTCGGACGGAAAAAATATCCATTTGGACGAATCCCAAAGGGTTTTCTAAAGTACGCATATTTCGAATAAAGTGGTTTTAGGGAAAGAGGAATAAAAATGTCTGTTTGAAATTCGTCCATCTGTCGCCGCTAATTGAAGCTTATAAATAATATTTATTCAAAAAACAGCTTTATTGATGCGCATGATATCCAATTTTCCTCTTATTCGGAGAGATAAGAAATTTAAATTAGAACAAATTCTAGCATTTCTTACACCGAGAATTTATTTCGATTGATATCTACAGGAAAATGAAATATCCTGTCGTATTTATAGACTTGCATGTAGAAATCAAACTTTACGACAGCTGTCAAATTGTCACATTGTGTACATGTAGTTTCTTAAGCTAAAACTGCCCTGTAGAAATCTAAACTTCTATAATTTTTGTCATGTAAGTCTATTCTAGAAAAATATGAACTTTTCAAGAGAGCTTAAAAAATTAGTGCTTTTGTCATAGCCTCATAACAAATAATTGTTACTCTATATTTAATATATTTAAAATTATTTTATCTAATTCAGTGTTTGCTTCTAAATACTATCATTTTCTAATATATAAATAAGGGTGTTTCTGGTGAGAAAAAAGAAAAAAATGGTAGCTTTCAAAATAAAGAGCAAAAACTTCTGTATTAATTGATGGTATTCACACAACGTAGCGATTAGTATTCAGACTTCCCGAAGCAAAAAACACTCAAAGACAAACTTGAATGTTACCCAATTCATTTCTATAGCAAGTTTTCAATAAACTAGTTTTTTTTGCATTCCTGATTCGAGAAGTTGTAATAAACTCTGAATATCAATCGCGTTGAATACGGAGTGTATATCAAACAGTACCTCATTTGGATACTTACAAAAAAACACTCCAATTTCGTACTCCTGGCATAAAGCCTCTACCACAAAAATTCAGAAGTAGCGGAAGTAACAAACTGTTACAATACAATATTATTTTTCGAATTAATTATAATGCTCCATGCTTAGTGCCGATTTACGACTGGTCTCGGTGGTCGCTGTAATGTCTCTGGAATCGGAATCCCACATAGCTCACAGTGTCCTTGAAAACACAAATTTATTAATTAACAAAAGAATTGCCGCAATTGTCATTTAATCAATATATATTAAAAATGTAATTTAGTTCGTTGGTTACATGTTTGACGTTTCATTAACTAGATCCATATTATAGAGTTTAAGCTCGTTGAGTTTGACACAAACGCTTTAGCGCGTTCTCATAGAAGTTTTAGTTTTCATTACAACCTTCGCTGTGTAACATCATTCTCTCATACAAATAAATATAAGTTAAACACTTAAAATTCCATTGCATATTAATATTTCTTGAGGCCCAGAAACGAAATAGTGTTATTTATTTTTGCGGATTTTATTTGAAAAGTATTTCGGAGAAATGATTAATATATCGGAAAGTAATTCATCGAAGGTGGTACAGTTCGACGGAACGAACTTTGGAAACTGGAAATATCGAATTGGTGTACTGTTGGATGAAAAAGGATTGAAAGTGTACATTGAGAAAAATTTGAACGATATTTTAGCAAACTTGAGCAAAGAGAAGAAAGAAAAAATTAAGAAAGGCGAAAAGGCATGTATTTCGTGTATTGTGCAAAGTTTCCACGACAGTCAACTTGAATATGTGAAGGATAAAAACAGTGCGAAGGCGATGTACGACGGCTTGGTTGCTGTGTTTGAGCGCAAAACAATCTCGGGTCAACTTGCACTTTGTAAACAGTTGTTGCTATTGAAAATGAACGACAGTGACCATATCACCGACCATTTACTGAATTTTGACAAGAAAATTCGTGATTTGAAAGCATACGGAATATGCAAGAATCGGATGTAATTTGCCATTTACTGTTGACATTACCAAGTAGTTACGATAATTTGGTTACTGCGATTGAAACTGTTGATGCAACCGAAGGAACAAAGATCACATTGGATTTTGTGAAAACGCGTTTGATGGATGAATACAGAAAACGAAATTTGGGTGGCGCAAGCGGTAAATCTAGTGAATCGCATGCAATGAACACAAAAAATCCAAATATCATTTGCCATAAATGTGGTAAAGTTGGACATATTAAATCCCAGTGTTTTTCAAAAAAGGGCAATAAATCATGGAAATCAAAGCAAAATTCGAACAAAAAGTCCGAGAGCGCAAACAACGCATCGAATGGAAAAAGTGACGCACATATTTTGTGTGCAGTAGCCGACGATAAAGCTGAACAGGCAAACGCGTGCGCACGTACCGTTAAGTTGAATACACATGTACATCAGAACAATGGAGTGACACAAATTGATTTTGTTCTAGATTCTGGCGCAACAGAGCACATGTCACATGAATTAAGAGCATTTAATTTGTTGAAAAAGATAGACGAAATTCCTATCTCAATTGCAAAGAAGAATCAACACATGCTTGCTAATCAACACGGCGACATCACAGTGAGAACATTCGATGACAAAGGAAACAGCAAAACGAGAACCATAAAAAATGTGCTGTACGTAAAAGATCTCAAGTGCAATTTGATGTCAATTCGTAGTCTGACTCGGAACGGTTACAAAGTTATTTTTGATGGTGACGACGCTGTCATTTCATTGAATGGAGAAACGCAATTTGTTGCAAAGGCAAACGGAAAGCTGTATGAATTATCTTTTCAACTGGAGCATAATATTTTTGCTGGAATTTCAGGTGAGATGAATATAAAAATTGCTACTCAAAATCTTTGGCATTTTCGATTAGGACATCTAAATACACCTGACATGAAGAAGATGATTGGACAACAAATGGTCGACGGGATGAATAGTGTTGCGATCGACAGTGAATCAAAAATTTGCGAATCGTGTGTTTACGGTAAACAGGTCAAAACATCATTTCCACGCAACAAACGAGCACGATCTCATCGGGTATTGGAATTATTTCACACCGACGTGTGTGGTCCCATGAGTCAACCGTCTTGGGAAGGTTCAAAATACTTCGTTACATTCACGGACGATTTTTCCCGGTTTATTGCATCGAAAGAAAGAGTGACGTATTTGGAAAGTTTTTTGAATTTATCGCAATGGCCGAGGCACAACACGGATGTAAAGTGTCCAAATTATAGAATATTCTTCGAAGAAAATGGAGAATTATTGCAAAGAAAAGGGAATTCAGCTACTATTCACCGTACTGTACAACCCACAAATGAATGGAGTTGCCGAACGACTTAATCGAACGTTAGTCGAAAAGGCTCGATCGATGTTGATTGCAAGTGGAATCGATTGGAAATTTTGGAATGAAGCAGTCGCAGTTGGAAATTATTTGAAGAATCGAAGTCCAACGAATGCTTTTGGAAAGCAATTCATCACAAAGACACCAGCGGAAATTTGGTATGGAACGAAACCAGATTTGTCGAATTTACGTATTTTCGGAACGACTTGCTACAATCACATTCCAGCAAATAATGAGTGGGATATTGAGCATAATAAATTTTGTATTGGTCGACACGTCACATTTGATGAAAAGTCTCTACTACAGCGGGCAAAAGCAATTGAAATAATGGATTCAGAGACGGACAGCATGCGAATTGATGATGCAAAGCAGAAATCTGACGGTGAATCATCGCTTAACCACGGTGCAAATGAGGATTGTACCGGTTACTTCAAAGACAATGTCCACAGCACTGATGATGGTGTTGGTAACGTTAATGAAAATATCCACGGTGTTAATGGAAATAGCACCGGTAACATCGAAGTTAGTCGAAGTGGAAGAAAGCGTAAGAAACCTGATCGTTTGGGAATCAACGAAGCACATTTTGCTCTTTCAGCACAGCACTACGTTCAAAATGATCCGACAACTATCGAAGAAGCAAAGCACCGACCGGACTGGCCTCAATGGAAGCATGCAATTGATGAAGAATATGCATCGCTAATGAAAAACGATACATGGTTGCTATGTGACTTGCCAAAGGGAAGGAAAACAATCTCGAACAAATGGGACTTCAAATTGAAACTCAAAGCGCATGGTGAAATTGATGAATGTCGGGCTGAGAGTAAAAACGGTTAAAAACATCTTACGTCATGCTCACGCTTACGAGAATTTTCCTTGGTGTGAGCAGGAGATAAAATGTTTTTAACCGTTTTTACTCTCAGCCCTACAAATATAAAGCCAGATTAGTTGCACGCGGCTTTACACAGGAAAAAGGTTTCGATTTCAATGAAACTTATTCACCGACGGCAAAACTTCTAACTCTCCGTGTTTTGATGGCAATCGCAATTCATTTTCGTCTTCATGTTCACCAAATGGGTGTAAAGTGCGCTTTCTTGAATGGCCAATTGAATGAGGAGATTTTTATGCAACAACCAAAGGGATTCGAAGATGGTACATCGAAAGTGTGCAAGCTTCAAAAGTCATTGTATGGTCTCAAGTAAGCATCTAGAATGTGGAACGAACGTTTTCAACAATTTATGCTACGAATCGATTTCAAAAGATGCATATCGGATCAATGTATCTACGTGAAGGTGTTCAACGGCATCACATGCTATGTTTTGCTTTATGTTGACGATCTTTTGATTTTCTCAAGCGATGTTTGTATCATTGAAACAATTAAGCAAATATTCAAAAAGGAATTTGAGATGACGGATGTTGGCAAAGTTGACACATTTCTTGGCATTCACGTTCCTCATGACAAGAAAAATCGTACGATCAGCTTGGATCAATCGGCTAACTTAAAAAAGGTGCTTGGAAAATTCAACATGACTGATTGCAAGGGCATAGATACACCGATGGAAAATGGGATCGATCTGAGAGACAGCAATTCTGATGAGAATTGCAATGCACCGTATCGTGAATTGATTGGGTGTTTAACGTATGCGACGATTGCTACACGACCTGATTTGAGTGCACCGTCAAATTTCTTCAGTCAGTTTCAATGCAATTACACTGATGAGCACTTCAAATACGCAAAATGCATACTTCGTTACATCAAGTCCACTAGTGATTTGAAATTGGTGTATGAACGACATGAGAATGCAGAGCCAATCGTTGGTTATACGGATGCGGACTATGCAAACAATAAAAACGATCGCAAATCGATTTCTGGATATGTTTTTAAGGTGTTTGGGAACACCGTTAGGTGGTCATCTAAGAAACAGTCTTGTGTCAGTCAATCATCGACCGAGGCCGAATACTATGCACTAGCATATGGCATAAATGAAGGAAAGTGGCTTCGTAATCTACTTACTGAACTTGGAATCAAGTGTGATAATGCCACAATTATTCATGAGGACAACACATCGACTATTCGAGCAGCTGAAACGAAAGATCATAAGCGAATGAAACAAATCGACGTTGAATATCATTACATTCGCGACGAGATTGAAAAGGAAAACTTCAAGTTTAAGCATATCGAATCAACCAATCAAACAGCCGACATCATGACAAAGGGATTGAATCGAACATTATTCGTTAAGCATCGAGCAAATTTAAATTTGAAATATTAAATTTTTTTTTCTTAATAGATTTCGAAGTAATCAACTCATTAAATTAAGAGACGGTATTAAAAATGTAATTCAGTTCGTTGGTTACATGTTTGACGTTTCATTAACTAGATCCATATTATAGAGTTTAAGCTCGTTGAGTTTGACACAAACGCTTTAGCGCGTTCTCATAGAAGTTTTAGTTTTCATTACAACCTTCGCTGTGTAACATCATTCTCTCATACAAATATATATAAAATAAGTTAAACACTTAAAATTCCATTGCATATTAATATTTCTTGAATATATACCTTTTATGAGAATGCACTTTGCAGCGACTATGTTGCGTTGCCAAACAGTTTTATGTACACTTGGATGTTCAGCGGCAACATCGTCTACAACCATCTCCTCTTGGAATTCGTTTGGTTGCTCAGCGGCATCATCGTCTGCTTCCATCTCATCCGGCAATACAATTGGTGGTCCATCGAACACATTTTCCATTTCACCAATCACAGAGTTTACTAGCCAGTTTTTGCGGTATATTATAAATTTTGGCAGTGAAGGTCCTGCGTTGCGTTGATTTGGATTGCGATTTCCGAGGTTTGCTCTCAAAAGCTTCATCAATCGTTTGCCTTTCTGAGTTACGATAATCGATGGCAGCAACGCCAGATGATTTGGATGGCAATCTGGACACAGTTTGAAGGAATGGCTCCGTGTTCTTCGGTCAAAACGTCGAAAACATTTCGCACAGGTTTGGGAGGTGTTATATTCATCGGTTGGTATAACGATACAATTGCCACGCTTTTTCAGTGCATAAATGGTTTTTCTAGATCCGAGGCATCTCACGTGCTTCTTGATGCGAATTGGTGAATCTGGTGGTGTCTCAGAAGCGCCAAAATAAACAATTGATGGCTCATTATTTATCATCTTGCCTACTGCCTTATCAACGGTTCTCATTGTTTCGATGTACTTGTCGAGTTGGAGTCGTGTATACTTTGCTGTTGCATACACCACCAATGTAACACCACCAATATCTCCCGAGCGGCGATGGCATCACTGGATACAAGTGGCGGTCGTTGCGATCATTGTTTTCTTCGATAGTGAAATATTTCGTCCATCGTTTCGATTTGCAGTTTCACACTTTTTCCTTAGCATTCCAATGGAAGCGTTTGCTGCTTATATTCAAGTTGACCTATGAAATGAAACAAACAAAATGCAATATTAGTATTTATAAAATAATTTTGAAGATTTACCTACCTCTAAGGCGATGTTTCGGCGTACAGCCGCTTGCCACTTTTTTAATCCCGCGTCCACGCCGACTTCATTCACGATCTCACCAGTATTGATTTTGCGAATGATCTCCTGCACATCGACTGGCTTGAACTCCGAATAGAAGATTTGATTCCAATACCATGCTTTATCAGTGATAAACTCGTTGAATGTAATTTGATTTCCGTTTGCATTTCTTGCGATGATCTTCTTTCCACAAAGTAGTGTATAAAGCGTGTAGTTGTCAATTGGATAGTGCGTTCGCCTTAGATTTCAAATTGGTATGACGGCCAAATTTTTGATTTTCGGTGGACTGTTTGCGCTTTCATTTTGTTCTGACTGTTCATGTTCTTCTCGTTGTCGCTGATTTATATTGAATTCGTCGATATCACGTTGCATTGCAATCCAAATTGGCAGAGATTTGAACCAATGCATCTTCGTGAATGTCGAAATGTTGTCCATTTCCCACCAACTAATATCACGTAACATTTCAAGAAGGATATCACGACTTGCTCTTCTCAATGCACCGTTAATAGTTTGAGGAATGTCGTCTCGACCATTTACTGCTAAATTGACAGCATTTTTGATATCGATCTTATCCAATTGTTGGTCCTCATTCAAGTTGTGTTCGTGCACTTTCAATTCCAGATATTTGTAGACGCGTTTCTTCCGATGCGTATTCAAGTTCGTCGTAACATTCGTTTTGTATGTGTCAATCAAATCGTTGAAAGCATTTCCAAAATAATCGTTGTTTGGCCATTCAAAACGATGTTCGTCATCGAGATTTGTCACAAAATCACGGAATTCGGCAATCATAGAGTTGGTGATGTTTTTCTTAAGAACAGCAAAAAAACAATCCCGTATGACTTTTTCACCATTTTGATTGAAGAATTCCGTGTTATTTTCGTCAAATGCGCGCTCAACCTTATGCAAGAGCAGAAGCGATGCTAATGAACATATCTTCGTTGCTTGCAGACTTTTGGCGGTGATATCATCGATGACTATTCTTCGATATTTAGGTCTAAGAATCGAAGGAAGTGCACATTTGATTGTAACGATTCCATTGTCCTCATCATTATCATCATCGTGGTTTTCATCGTAGGCATTATTTTTCGATGGCTTCTTTCTATAGTCGAATACACCTGTTAAAAACACAAACGAAATGAATAAATTTGTAAAAAATTCACCGTCAACACAATATTATCAATATGAATCGAAGCACATCTAACTTGTTCAAAATGCACATCCTTTCTGAATTCTCACTCGTTTGAATTCGGCAATGCAATCGAAAATCTCCGAGTGATGATATTCACTTGATCTTGAGTCAGAAATATGTGATCCCGTTCATCGAAATATGCGAATAATCCCAACACACAAAACAAACATTAAATAAATGACTCCGTTAAAATGCAGGTGAAGCACACTTACTTGTTCGAACAACACACTCTTTGTGGATTCTCGCTTGTTTGAATTCGGCAGTACAATTCAAAACTGAGAATGATGAAATTCACCGCGTCATTGACGTTCTGTATCGATATCCAAACGAAAATCAAAATAAAATCCATCTGTTTTGTTGATTTGTGCCATTTTGTCGGTTAAATCGCTGATGTCATAGCAACAATTGAATCCTTTGACAAAATACAAACAAAATAAAATGTTCTTTTCCCTTGGCATTTCAATGAAATTTGCTTACGAATGACACAACAAATCTCGATCGCTCAAAATCAAACTGAAACATTAATCGTGTTTTTTGCTTCGGGAAGTCTGAATACTAATGGCAACGTTGTGTGGAAACCATCAAATGATACAGAATTTTTTGCTCTTTATTTTGAAAGCTACCATTTTCTCAATTTAAAATATGAAAAAGACCTTAATAAACATTACTCTATTATAAAAAGACTCAACAATATCGTAATTTACCTATGCACAAGATAAGTTCAAAGTTGTATTTATATTGCCTTGTGGTAGTTGATTTCACTTGGTAAGTCGATATTCTTTTGTTTAGTCAATAAATTAAAACTACTCGTTTCATAAACATTCAAACAAATTGGGGGGTTTCGGTTCAAAAATATAAATAAATTCATTTATTTAATTCATTTAAATAGCAAAGTAAATGTTAAAAAAGATCGACGTCAGCATACAGTAACCGAAAGAGGTCATGTTTCATAAATCAGATTAGAATATCATTATAAAATGGAGCTCAGAGATCGCAGAGGATTTTGTTTGCTGTGCCCAAAACCGTAAAAGAACTCATCATATAATAGGTGTATCGATATAAAACCGCTGTTTTTTGCATGAGCTTATGCCGAAAATGTATGTTTGCATACTGTTTCTGATAGAGCACGTTCACTATAAACTTCCACAAGAATACGATGACTTTCAGCGGTCGTTTTCTTCATGAGAAAGTAACGCAATTAAACTTCGCGCAAATAATGAGAATTGGGTTAAAATTCGACATTAGAGTAATCAAAAGTGGTTCTGAGATCTTTGAACTCCCCTAAGATATTATAGCCCGATTTATAAAACATGACTCATTTCTTAATTTGTAGACTAGAGTTTTGGGCTCCCTTGCAAATCGGAAGAATCATTTCTTTTTCATTTTTTTTTTTCAGATAAATATGATTGTGAGTTTTTTCGAAAAATGTCTCAAGTTGACCCTAAAACCTATGTTAAAACTAATAACTTCGTATTGCTGAATGATTTGGGAAGTCTTTAATGCAATGAATACTCAGGGTGACGGTAGAATAAAGCAACCAAGAGCGGTTCGAATAAAAATTGAAGCTCAATCAACTCAGTGTTTTCTATTGCTATTTCGCTGTTCGGACTTAATTTTCGTTTTTGCTCATATCAGTGTGAACATTCGAGAGAAAAATAGGAAAGAGTTTGAAAGGATAAACGTCTACAATAATTATTGTTTCATGACTGTTTTTCAGGATGGCTAGTAGATTCAAAACGAATTTGAACTCAAATTCATAAATCGAATTTTCGCGTTATCTTGTTGCTACAAATATAAATAACACAGTCAATAATAGTGAATAATTTAAAGTCGAAATTTAAATATAAGCTAGGATCAGTCGTAAAATATAGTGCTACGGGAACAGCTGTATTCTATCGGCTAAGATTGGCCAAATAAAGCGTGTGCAGCTCCGTTCGTGGAGTATTTTCAAAGAGAGCCGCTCGATTCTGACCTTCACCTTTCTTCACCCAATGACCGTATACACGGAACGCACAGCCATCAATCACCTGCGAGAGAGTTAGAAGAAGAGAAAATTGCCGTTTTGTATGTATTGTTATTTTGCCAAAGAGTTCATTAAAATTGATTAATTTACCTTTCGAAGCACTTTAACACGATATGGATCTTTCAGAGAATCTTCCATTCTCAACGGTTCAATAGTGTATCGCAGTCGCTTAATTCGGACCATTGCACGTACACACAATATCGCATACTGGAACTTCTTGCGAGCATTAAATTGACTTTGACGCCGCAACTGTAATTTCAAACGAGGGAAAATAGACATTTTAAGTTTATTTAACTTTGACTTTCGCTGGAAATAAACAAACACAAAACAGTTTAATAGAAATGGATTCAAACGAATAGCACAATGCAATGTATAATAAATTTAAAATATAGGACGAAAACTTTTCTGTGATCACGATATACAATCTTGTGTAAATTGTCGAATATATGGATGATTTATAAAGTTTTGTTGGATTGTTCTTGTTTCTACAGACGTTTGCAATTTTTTCGTTTTCAAATATGAATAATGATAAGATTAGTGCACTCAGAATCGAAATGCAGCAGCAGCATTATTTATTAACAATTTCAGGATAGCAATCGGAAAAATGTGTAATATTTCAGCATGTTCAAATGCAATTTTTGTCTTTATATGTATCTGCAAGGTTATTCAATTTGGAAAAATCATTGAATTTCATTTGAATGTTGTGATTTGTTCTTGTCTGTCCTCTGAATATGACTTTGAATGAATTTGAATACGTGGGGTGCACACAAACGAATGCGAATGGGCAACTCTCGTATTGCCAGACGCTAATCTGACATTGTCATCATAAAGTTTGACATTTTATAAGTAAAACGTCTCCACAGTGTTTGTTGCTAAAGACGCAATTTTTCTTATTTACAACAATCCGAAAATTTTTCCTCGGCTAAAAAATGGAAGTAACTCGTGAAAATTTTCGTGCTTTCATTTTTTACGATTTTCAATTTGGATTATCTCAACAACAGTGTGCCGACAAACTTGCTTCGATATTTGGCAATAAAACCCCACAACGTGCCACTGTTTATCGGTGGTTCAATGAATTCAAGCGTGGCCGTCATTCGCTCAAAGACGATGTTAAGGGAAGTCGTCCAAAATCGGCTGTTATTCAAAAACATCGTTGCTGTGCAGAAACTGATAATGCAAGATCGTCATGTGACTTATCGTGAAATTGCGGCATGCCTTGGCATTGGTATGAAAAGCATACAACTTATTTTCCACGAAAAAATAGGCGTAAGAAAGGTTTTTTCACGATGGATCCCGCATAAATTGAAAGATCACTCCCATTTCGGAGTGGCACAAATGCTTCTCTAATTGGTTTGAGCAAATGCAAAAGTGTATCAATCATCTTGGAGAGTACTTTGAAAAACAATAAAAGAGTTTCAACCGAAATGATTTCATTTTCTTAGTGATTCGCATTCGTTTGTGTGCAACCTACGTACAAGTAGGACAAATAAAAACAATATTAGGGATTAGATGAGGCAACACAAAAAAATAATACATGAAAAACCAATTTACTTAGATTGTTTAGTACTTATATACTAAATAAAAATCAATGGACAATTGGACAAAACGGTACAACGAAAGATGAAATATATAAATAATAAATGCGAGCACGATCCAACAGAAGCAATAAAATTAAGACAAAATGAAACACAACGACAATTATATAAAAAAGTTCACTCGTTTTTTGTAACATGTTTTTGCCCAGAAACAGTTGGTTACCAGTGCTATTTCGGATATGCGACTGAATCGTCTCGACTTAGATGATAAACTCCTCTTGAGTGGGCCAATATCTTGCTCAAATAGCTGCATAGGTCATTTGATTTTATGTTCGTTTGATTGTTTAATTTCGTGTGTATGTGCGTAGGATTTTTGATTAATTTGAATTCGATTCGGTTTTGGTTTTTGTGTGTCGATGCGCGAGTTTGATGAATTATACGAGCAGAAAAAGGAGGTAACAGAAAAAATGGAAAATATAAATCAAAATTAAATCATATCTTAAAAAAATGAAAACGAAGCAGAACAAAAGCAACAAATAAAGTGCAAAGAGATTGTAAGATCTTTTTAAAAAGAGAAATAATTTCATAATATGAAGAATGTTTTAAGAAGGTTCAGCGATTTTAGTGATTTGAAATTATAACTTACCGTTGTTGTGAAAAACGGATGCGCTAAAGCCTCTTTCACTGTAATTCGCTTTTCGGGTTCAACAACTAAACATTTTCTAATGAGATCCTTTGGGTCTTCTGCAAAACCACGAAACCAATATTTATTAATCAATATTCCATCACAAAAAACGGCAAATGCACCAATCATTTCAAAAAATAATTATATTTTCATTGGATTGATTTTATTTAAATTTTTGTCAATTCTCAATAAAAATGTAATGCTGTACCTGAAATATCAGCCCATTCTGGTGAAGTAAAACTATATTTTCCTTCCATAATATTTCGCAACATCACCATTTGCTTCCGATGCCTATAAAATAGATTTGAAATGTTTTATTTGATTTCGAACAAAATCTTTGATTTATTAGTTGAAGTTATCCAGAAATTTACCAAAACGGTGGGCATCCAACGAGAAGGGTGAACATTATAACGCCACAGGCCCAGCTAAAATGAAAGGAGAAAAGATTATTTATCAAATAATTCTTTGATTGATTGAAGTCAATCTGAATACTGGAACATACATATCGACTTCCTTTGAATATCCGGGCGCTTTTTCCCACATACTGCATTTTAGTGTTTCTGGAGCCAAATACCCCGGCGTTCCACACAAGTCTGAAATCAAAAAGTTCTCATGATTAGATTCTGCAGATTTCTGGAAAACAAAATGCAACGCAAAAAACTTTTCTAACACTTACCGAACAATTTCTCATTATCGGGTAAGATTTTAGCGAATCCGAAATCCGTAATTTTCACGTTAAAACTATCGTCTAGTAAAATATTTTCTGGTTTTAAATCTCTATGTACAATCGAGTTTGAGTGAATGTAGTCAACTCCTTCGAGGATTTGTCTAGAAATTTAAGACATTAATTATAAATATACAAGTATTTTTTCTTCGTTTGAAATGCAATTTAAATTCACAATATAAAAATCGTAGGGAAACCATACCTCATAATATAGCGTGTTTTCTTTTCGGATAAGGTTACAACTGACGTCAAATAATCGAAAAGTTCACCATTTCGGCAAAGCTCAAAAACTAGGAAAATGAAGGCATCTGATTCGAAAACATCTTGTAGTTCAACTACGATGAAAAAATGTCATTCATAAATTCGTCATTTTTGTTCGATGGAATGTGCGACTTACTTATATAAGGGTGGCCCATGACTTGCCGCAAAATAGCAATCTCTTGTCGTGTTGCCTCAAGCATTTGTGTTGGTGAAACATCACCGCTTTCAGCTCCTACATCGATGATTTTAGCAGCAAACTCCCGACCTGTTTCTTTCTCAATGCATCTTCGTACGGTTGAACTGATCCCTCTGTAAAATATAGAAAAGGAAACGAAATGAAAAACATTGAAATAAGGAAACATCTCAATTAAAAATGAATTATAGAGAATCTTCTTTGACCTATAGGTCAAACCGATTATAATCGGCTTTATCTCCCTGTGTTTTTTCTTTTACATTCAACATGATTCATGGAAAATTAGATTTTTGGTTGCATTCCGATCAAATCTGCCAATATTAATTATAGGTAGATAAAGTTGGATTCCCGATGAGTTTATCAATAGCAGTATGCACGTGATACGTGATACGTGATAAACAATTTTTTAAGGTTCAAGCCGCGTAGCCACAGCTGAACTTTGGATCGTGCAAAAATTGCTGGTGTGGCTCGTGAACATTGACTATTTAATCTTTTTGGTGAAACGTCAATGTTTCAGATTGCGTAAAATCGACGAAAACAGTGGATTTGCTAACAATGGGCCCATGTAGGAAACATCTGTCCTGAACGATGAAGCCATACATACATCACACATATTAACTCATCTCAATAAATTACGCGTTTGAGTTCGACATGTTGCCTTTTTATTTTGACATAAATCAAATGGAAATCACGTTCAAAGTTTATTCATAGCGCATAGTTTATAGTAACATTAGATTCAACCAGTTTCGTTAAACAGACCAGACGCTGAAAGGCAAAAATGGTCTATAAATGTTTGTTGTTGTTGTTGCTGTTGTAGATTCAATGAACTTGTGTTTTTGTAGATTAACTTATCAATACAAAAAATTCTATCAAACTCACCAGAAACAATTCCGTGACACTTATGCAAAACAGCCGTTCAAGCGGAATGTGCGCAATAGTGTTTACATTTTTTCCAATTTCGAGTCCGATGAACATTTGAAATAATATGAATCAAATGTCATTTTTCAAATTTAAGTGTAAAATAAGCGCCGAATAATATTAAATGAAAATGGTCTTGTTATAGGCTCCCGTAAATACGCATGCAAGTATAGTATTTGTATGCCGTTCCATGCGCTTTTTCGAAGTAAACAGTTTTCGCGTACTTTTATACATACAAACTGTACGGATTCCCACGATACCATTATTTGTGCAAATGAAGTACAAGACTTTCGTATTTTAGTCTTGAGCTCTTGAGTGTGCTGGTAGCGTGTACCTCATATGAACAACTTAGCCTATGATTGCATATGCTTCAGTTGAACATTTTTTGGAAAATTCAAAAATATCAATAATGCGATTCGCTATCTTCGAAAAATGCGCACGGGTACAGAAATTTCCACCGTTGGTCATTCTATTCTGTAATTTTTATAGGCGTGAATCTTCATTTAGTCGCATCGCAATTAGTACATTTGAATGGATGGAAATAATAATGCAACGTATTTTTGCTTTCAAATGAAGTGTCTTCGATTAATATATGTATAACCCATGTGAAAATAAAGTGACTGGCTAATTTGGGACATAGTTGGCTGACTATGATCGACTTTTTTCAGTGCAAAAAGTAGTTGTTAATCGATTATAGTTGACTTCAGTTAACATGTAAGCAGTTAACTGCAATCGATTTAATTGCCTAATTTGGGACAGTCGGCTAACTTTGATTGGTTTTCATACAAAATCAACATAGTCAGTCAGTCAGTCAGTCACTTAATTTTCACACGGGAAGGTGTTTTAAATCTACATATTGTATTTTGCGAATACACTTATCTATGATCACAAATGCGAAAATAAAATTTGCAAAATTGAATCAATTTCAATGAAACAATTTTCTGGGACAATTAAACTGTAATTTTTTTGGGGGATACTTCATTTGACCACAATACGTTTCATTATTATTCTCAGCCATTCATTTGATGTAAGTTGTATCTTGATGCTAGTACATTTTCAAGGTGAAACGGAATGATATACACAAACAAACAAACAAAAGATTAGTAGAAATTGATGCGCGAAAACACGACAAAAATAATCGCAAATTATTCAATTCCGTTCAATCTCGTGAAGTGAAATTTTTCCATTGAAAATCAATTTGGCCTAGTTCGAGATTTGATTCACGCGGTGTGTAAATGGTTGTGAGTCATAACAATCTATACGCTCGTCCGAATATCGACCATAAGATCAAGTTCACTCTGGTTTTTGGCCACCGCTGGTGGTAGAGTTTCGTCAATTATATGACGAATTTAATGGAAAAATATGTAAACCCAATGGAAAAATTGGAATTTTTGAATACTTAAACGTTCTTATTACAGCACATTCGTATTGTGTTATTTATGGATATTAAGTTCAATCATTTCTGATTGAAGAAATCTTTGAGACAGCACATGCTTACAACCAATGTCAGTACAATTTTGTGATTCATATGATTGGCAAATGACGGAGCGCAGACAAAAACAAGTGCATGCTCCAAATCTGAATCCTGTTTGATGTTGTGAAAAAAATACACACGGGATTTTTTGCCATGATGACTTGCGCCATTTTTTAATTCATAAAATCACACGGAATGAATTCGTGGTCAGAAAAGGCCGTAAGAATGTGCAAAACGACTCCAGAAAAAAGGGAGAAGTAACATCTCTTCGTGAACAAACCAATTTGATGAGCTGTATGAACTGTTATGAATTGAAATCAAAAGTTGTTTGTCTATTTTCGTTCTTCTACTTGTAATATTTGTGTCAAGATAAGATGCGCTGATGCAAGCGTGAAGTAAATTGTATCAAATGCGCTGTAGCACCAGCACTGCTCGTTCTTTCCAACAAAATTGCAATAATCAAAGCATCTGATGCTAGAGAGAAATAACCAAGAGATGAACGGCGACTTTATCAGCGGCGGCAGTAGTGACGATATCTCGCCAACGCAAATCGCTATAAATTGACGCTAATCAAAGTCACACTACTATTTATAGCGTAATTGCCCGACTTGATGATGATGATGATTTTTCTGTGTTATTTCAAGATTCGGGCGCATTAAATAATAGTACTGGACTGAAGCCAGTGTGTGTTACGGGTCTATTTTTGTTATTTTTACTGCCTCAATTGGATAAGTTCAATTTCAATTCAAGCCATTGTTAGCCGCTATTAGTGCTATTTGCGTAAACATACTCAGTTATTTGATTTTTCGATTAAATTTAAATAAAGAGCAACTATTTTTAGCCCAGCATTTGTCCTAACCAATTTAAACGAGTAAAAAAATAGCTTCTAACACGTTATAAGATCGTCATCCATAAAGCCATTGTGTAATCTAAAAAACAGCAAACGGTATGGCCCAAACAAGAAAAAACAAGACGTGTTGGATTTTATTTATTTATTTGTTACGAATCCTAAATTTATGCCAATATGTGTTCACTAGCGAGCTAGTAAACATGCTGGTCAAAGACCCAATGCGACATAAATTCCGCTCATGGTGCGACTCAACAAAGAGAATACATTCAGGGGAGGGATGGTATCAAAGGGAAGCTTTAATACCAGTATTGGGTCCGGAAAACCAAGGCAAAACCGGCCTGACACTGGAGTATCAATTTTGCAATTAAATTACGTTAACATCATTGAATAACGGGCATTGTAAATATTGGTTGAACGCGTTTTCCACCAATGGATTAACTCACTCAATTCTGATTCAATGTCTATTTTTTCGAAGATAACAAAAAAAAAATTGCAAGAAAGCTATAACGATATTTACCAAATGATTGGCTTTAATACTGACGTCAATTCGGTTTCGATACATTATGAGACAAGTTTATGCATTTGGTAGCCAATTGTGGTGTACAAAAAGGCAAACACATGTTTTCAAAGTATACTAATTACTTTGGCGTCACCGCAAACATCGTGAAACGATCTACTGCACGACATCCCCATAATTCATGATGCCACTTTCCGACTCATTTAGCATATTTAACGAATTGTTTAATGTAATAATTGACCTGATCTAAATCGCAGCTAATGTGGGGTGCACACAAACGAATGCGAATGGGCAGCTCTCGTATTGCCAGACGCTTATCTGACATTGTCATCGTAAAGTTTGACATTTCATACGTAAAACGTCTCCACAGTGTTTGTTGCTAAAGACGCAATTTTTCTTGTTTACAACAACCCGAAAATTTTCCCTCGGCTAAAAAATGGAAGTAACTCGTGAAAATTTTCGTGCTTTCATTTTTTACGATTTTCAATTTGGATTATCTCAACAACAGTGTGCCGACAAACTTGCTTCGATATTTGGCAATAAAACCCCACAACGTGCCACTGTTTATCGGTGGTTCAATGAATTCAAGCGTGGCCGTCATTCGCTCAAAGACGATGTTAAGGGAAGTCGTCCAAAATCGGCTGTTATTCAAAAAACATCGTTGCTGTGCAGAAACTGATAATGCAAGATCGTCATGTGACTTATCGTGAAATTGCGGCATGCCTTGGCATTGGTATGAAAAGCATACAACTTATTTTGATGAATTGAAGTTACTCTTGAATGGAAATCGCAATATAAGTGTAATCGCGTTAACTGAAACTTGGCTTCGTTATTCAAATACAAATAAATCTATCGATATTCCTGGTTACAAAATCATTCGATACGATCGTAAATCTAAAATCGGGGATAGAAATAAAGGGGGTGGTGTAGCGATCTATGTGTTGAAAAATTTCAAAACGAAGGTGATTTTAAACTCGTATAAAGATGATCATCAAATTGATAATGTGGAATTTCTTTTTATTGAACTTTATACTCGCTCATCAAAAATTGTTTTCGGTGTTGTTTATCGCGCTCCGCGATGCAGCACTGAAAATACACGTAAACTTTTTGAGTTGATAAGCAGAGTTGAATTTTTCACACGGAGAGGGCGCGCACACAGCTGTCAATGCACGCACATACAATGTGCGATGCACATCAATAGGGTTTTGCTGTGTACGCGAACTTGAATGTGGCGGTAAACGTCAACTGTCAACTGTCATTTAAGAAATACATATATATTTATATGTGCGCGCACACAGCAAAACCCTATTGATGTGCGTCGCACATTGTATGTGCGTGCACTGAGAGCTTTGTGCACGCCCTCTCTGTGTGAAAAATTCAACTCTGTTGATAAGCACCAATTTTGCACATGAGCAAAATGTGATTCTCGCAGGTGACTTCAACATTAATTTTTTAAATAAAACAAACATAGCTACCGTTATAAATTTGAATATCGCGCTAAATTTCAATTTGATCAATGATGATTGTCCCACGCATTGGTAGCCGGGCAAACAACCATCACAGATCGATTTAATATTTACGAATGATATCGCGCGCGTTAAATCATTCGGGCATTTCCCTTCAGGAATTTCATTTCATGATTTGTTATTGTGCTCATACAATATCAAAACTGAAACAATTAATAAAAACATTATCATTAGCGGTAGAAAATTTACTGACATTAATGTGAATGAATTAAATCATTGCATTCTGTCATTGAATTGGAATATCAATCAGCACCTTAATGTCGACGACATGGTGTCAACATTGAATGATAATGTCCTATATCTCCTTGATCGTTTTGCACCACTCAAATCGCGTCGTGTTCGTCACTCTCCCAAGCACTGGTTTAATAATGAAATTAAGCAGGCTATGGATGAAAGAAAAGCTGCATATGATGATTGTAAGAGATACAATCGTGATAGTGCAGTTACTCATGAACAGTTGGTTGATATCTTTAGCGAAAAAGCCAAAAGAGTCAAGTCGCTGATAAATATTAGCAAAAAAAAGGAAACGGTTGAAAGTTTCAAGGATGCTAATTCCATTCGTTCAAAATGGAACATTATTGAGTCTCTCGGTTGTTGCAAATCTAGCAAGGATGACAGCAATGAAAATGAAATTCTCGACAACTTCAATCTGAATGATATCAATAACTTCTTTGCCTCAATTCACTCTTCCCATGGGGCTGATCTCAATAATTTATCCTTGCCTACTAATATCCAATCTAATTTTTCTTTTCATGAAATTGACGTTGATCAATTTATTCACGCATACAAGCAAATAAAGAGCAATGCTATAGGCGATGATGGGATACCGCTTAAATTCCTCAATCTAATTATCCCTTCAATAGCCAAGCATATTATCAAGATTTTCAATTACTGCATTTCGCATAGTGAGTATCCAGCTGATTGGAATAAGATAATTATTAAACCACTCAATAAAGTACCAAATCCCACATCCATTTCTCAATTTCGGCCAATCAGCATCATTGCTGTCATTCCAAAAATTTTCGCGATTCTATTGAATAGTCAAGTTACTGGTTATTTAGAATCAAATGCCATTCTTCACGAGAGGCAATCTGGTTTCCGGAGAAATCATAGTTGTACCACCTCATTATTGAACATATCAGAGAGTATCAGATCGGCCATAAATCGTAAAAAATTAATTATTTTCGTATCACTTGATATAAAAAGTGCATTTCCGTCTGTACCGCATAATGCTCTCTTAAAAATTTGTAAATCTTATGGATTTTCTAATAACGCGGTTCAGTTAATCAAATCAATATATAGTAACATTCAACAAAAAGTTAAAGTCGGTAACCAAGAATCGAATTTTGTTCCAATTAATAATGGTGTACTTCAAGGTAGTAACTTCGGTCAAACTTTCTTTTCACTTTATTTTAATGATACTCTCAATGTGCTTGAACACATGACTGGCCATTTATTCGCTGATGACTGTCAAGCACTTCTCGAAGTCGATTTCAATCAAATTAACCACGGTGTTGATAAAGTTAATTCCGATCTCGCTAAATTAAATGATTTAATTACACGTCGTGGCATGAAATTAAACGGTTCCAAGGCACATGACAAGTGTAAATTGCAAAAAGTGTATGGTGTGTTAAACCGTATACGCCATACCAAGCATTTTATACCCAATTATATCAAACGTGATATAGCTGTAGCGCTCATCGATCCCATAATGGATTATGGAAATGTTGTAACATATGGTTGGGGTGCTCATAGCACTCAAAATCAGCTTAATCGCGACCTTATCGCTGATAACGATAAGATCAGATATATTTAAGGTTTGAAACGTGTAAAGCATGTTACTCAATATCGTGAGCGTCTGAATGGATTGACTCCCGAGAGCAGAGCAAAACTGCAATCGGCTGTCTTGATATTCAAACAGTTGTCAAAAAATTTGCCCGAATATTTGAATCACATGTTTATACGTAACGGTGAAATGTCGCGCTATCCTGATAATCTTCGTGTAAAATTCGTACGGCATTTGATCCACGCGCTTTTAGTTACTCGGCAATAAAATTTTGGAATGATATACCGGTAGATATCAGAAATAGTGATTCCCTATCTTCGTTTAAAATTAACATGAAACATCAACTACGGTCCGTGCAATAATTAGTTAACTATTAATATTCTAACTCGCGATATCTCGGGACTTTGTTATGCAAATTCTTGTCAATTAGTTTTAATCTAACTCAAGTTTTCCATTTTCACTTTGCTCTTGCTTTTTCAATGATGTTAACGAAATTTAACTGCATAAATTATTATTGTATTTCCCCTGATTCTCCAGAGTCAGGCCGGTTTTGCCATGGTTTTCCGGACCCAATACTGGTATTAAAGCTTCCCTTTGATACCACCCCTCCCCTGAATGTATTCTCTTTGTTTAAGTCGCACCATGGGCGGAATTTATGTCGCATTGGGTCTTTGACCAGCATGTTTACTAGCTCGCCAGCGAACACGTATTGACATAAATGTAGGCTACGTAATAAATAAATAAATAAATATTTTCCACGAAAAAATAGGCGTAAGAAAGGTTTGTTCACGATGGATCCCGCATAAATTGAAAGATCATGAAGAAAAGGGTCGAGTCAAATAGTGCAGGGAAATGCTCGATAAATTCAACCGAGATACGTCAAATTCTGTGTACAACATCGTGACAGGTGATGAATCATGGATCTATGCATATGAGCCCGAAACTAAGCAACAGTCGACCGTATGGATGTTTTAATTTGAAGACAAACCAACAAAAGTAATTCGAAGTCGAAGCGATGCCAAACAAATGGTCGCCTGTTTTTTTGGAAAAACTGGTCATGTCGCCACAGTGCCATTAGAGCAACGTAAAACGGTCAATTCTGAATGGTACACAATCATTTGTTTGCCAGAAGTATTTGGCAAATTAAGAAAAAACAACACAAAGAGAAAAATTATGCTTCATCACGATAATGCGAGCTCTCACACATCGCATCAAACAAGCGACTATTTAAGTACTCAAAACATCGAATTGATGGGCCACCCGCCGTACAGTCCCAATTTGGGACCCAATGATTTCTATTTTTTCCCGAGCGTGAAGAAAAAACTGCGTGGTGTGCGATTTTTGACGCCCGAAGAAGCAGTTGATGCGTTCAAAACACACATTTTGGAGACACCAATTTCGGAGTGGCACAAATGCTTCTCTAATTGGTTTGAGCGAATGCAACAGTGTATCAATCATCTTGGAGAGTACATTGAAAAACAATAAAAGAGTTTCAACCGAAAACGATTTCATTTTCTTAGTGATTCGCATTCGTTTGTGTGCAACCTACGTAATAACAATTTGCGATCAAATGTGACTTGAATATTTGTTTGAAATATTTTGATACGATTCAAACCATATACCGTTTACCAGTTAAATCAATATCACGTAATCAATTCAAATTTTTAGTATTGATTGAAGTTCGAATATCCAGCCAGAAGAGAGTGAAATGCAAAAATCAAATGTATGATCATACTGCTACATGAAAATACGAAGTTGCATGAAAATTATCATTAAATAATTCTCCACTGATGTTGTTAAACCATTCAATGGGAATGAGGAAGATAATCAGAATAAACTCAAAACTGTGGCGTCTATAAGCGCTTTTATTGAAACATGCATCGGATTATAAGTCATAAATCATTATTCATTTTGAAAAACGTGCGCTTGAGTCAAGTGACCTTAAAGCGGTTTGTCACATGTGAGCTGTTACATCAATGATATATTTTGGGCCAAAGAAAGCATGCGCCAGATAAAACAAGATTCGCACACACGCTTAAAATATACGAACACACTACTTAAGTATAAATTATAAACATAAGTAGGCACTCATTCAGACGGACAGAAAAAATACAGAAACTAAAAAAGTTTGATTATTAATAAACTTCGCTTGCGAACACTCATAAAAGCACGATAAAATAATGAATCAAAAGCGAAGAGGAGAAAAAACTCTGACTCCATTGAGTGCTAGTAATTTTCCACTGGACGGCTTTTTCTGCTCTTTGTTTCACTCGCAGCGCCCGTATTAACTGCCAAGAAATATGATGACAATCACACAAGCTGCTGCTCAATCGATCACTATATTACTATTAATAATTCAACAATAGAAAATTTATCTCGATTGAGTCGATCAATCGTTTATTTTGAAATCAATAGCAATTTGGACACGATCAAACCGGCACCAAGTAATGCAAAAACAAATCAAATCAAATTATAGCTGAAACAAATGATTGTTGCAAGTAATTGCCATGGATTTAAGTCAAATTTGCCCGATATGCTGACCAAATGGAGGTGTATTTTGTTGGAATCTATTTTTAACAATACGATTTTTTGTTGCTTATTTGACATGACACATAAAACGAGAAAAATGCTGATGTGTGCTGAATGTAGGTTAACAAACCTGCTCGAATAACACAAAATTGACTCAACTCCATAGTTCAAAACTTTTCTGTTTGAATAGCGTTCAATATGAAATAAGTTGTCTCCTCAAAATGCCTAACGAAGTGTCTATCACACTTGATGAGAATAAAATATCAATTGAATTGCTTTAAAGCACTTTTCGGCTTTGCTTTGCTCCCAGCCAGACGTTATACGAAGTACTGATCAAGCATTATCATCTGTAGAGTTATATCAGAGAGCGACAGAAATCTACTGTGCGTATTGGACCGTTATCACGTAGGTCATACTTCGAGCAGGTTCGAAAGTTGACAACTGTATTGATGTACGCTGGTCATTTGTTCAGTTTGCTATTAAATGGTAGTAATAATTAATAGAAAAATATGTTGTTGTTTGAAAAACTTCAATCGTTTTGGCATTTCCTACACACAGAGAATTTGACAGCTACGAACTATACGATATCTGAATCGGTGGGAAGAAAACTTAACTCCAGATTAGATGAGAAAAATACTGAGGCTTGAAACTATCTTGGCAAAATAATTGATTCATCAAAAGGTAAAAATAATTGTGAAATGAGAATTAATTTGGAATTATATTGTAGTAAAACATAAACTATTGGGAGAACAAATTGAAAACCGCGCATTTTTCAAAATTTCGATCTTTATTATGGAAAAATGGTATGTTCTAATCGACGGAGCATATTCTGGATATGCTTCGCATAACAAACGATGACTCTCGGAAGCATTTTTCTTCAGATTAAACCAATAAAGTAAAACTTCCCGCAAATGCTGTTTTGTAGGCACGTAGCTCGACAACTACTAATATATGTAAAAACAATCTTAATTATGTTTCACTTTTATTTCGAATAAATTCTTGTTTCACGATTGTTTCCAATATTATTTTTCTCAAATAGTTTCTCTCAAATAGTTCCAGTTTTAATATTTTTCCAAACTAATCTGATGGTAGTTTTCGAAATTCTTCATATAAAAATACAAAATGTTGAGGGATGGTGAATGCCGATGAAGCGCGCCATCTCTACCTGATTCGATTCAACTAAATGCTTCAAATTTTCAATAATTTTTAGTATTATTATGTTTTTGCTGAAATCTTTGTCCTAACTAAGAAAAAAACATGTTTTTGGCAAAATTCATTTTTATTATTCAACATAGTTGCCTTCGAGGGCGATACAGCGATTATAGCGATCTTCCAACTTTTCGATACCATTTTTGTAGTACTACTTCGGTTTTGCCTCAAAATAGGCTTCAATTTCGGCGATTAGTGTTGAATTTTTTTTCGGAGAGCATTCTCTTGAGGTCTGCCAACAGAAAATAGTCGTTGGGGGCCAGACCTGGAGAATACGGTGGGTGGGGAAGCAATTCGAAACCCAATTCATGTATTTTTGCCATCGTTTTCAGTGATCAACACGTTGTTGTTTTTGGTCGATTGTAAGCTCGCGCGGCACCCACTTTGCACAGAGCTTCCGCATGTCCAAATATTCGTGAATAATATGATGTACACGTTCCTTTGATATCTTCAGAGTGTCAGCTATCTCGCTCAACTTCACTTTACGGTCATTCAAAATTATTTTGTGGATTTTTTTGACGTTTTCTGGTGTAACCACCTCTTTTGGGCGTCCACTGCGTTGTGCATCGTCTGTGTCTGCACGACCACGTTTAAATTCACGAAATCAATATTTTATAGCAAACATTGAAATAGCGCTATATAGCTAGCATTTACTATCGTTGCGTTGAGACGTGCGAGCTGTGTGCGATCTGTGTGCTGCGCGCGCTTCGTACAAAGCGGAGATGACGTTTCGATATGAAGCGGTGTGAACGCAAATACACATAGAAAGATCGCGTTCTTGTCCGGTCATCTTTCTATGAGTATGTGCGTTCACATCGCTTCATATTGAAACGTCATCTCCGCTTTGTACGAAGCGCGCGCAGCACACAGATCGCACACAGCTCGCACGTCTCAACGCAACGATAGTAAATGCTAGCTATATAGCGCTATTTCAATGTTTGTTTTATAGTTGATTCTGCTGGTGCAGAGTCCGGGTAACATTTATCAAGCCATTGTTTGGTTTGCACAGTATTTTTTCCCATCAAAAAGCAGTGATGAATCAACACACGAAATCCGTTTTTATCCATGTTTTTTCAATAACAAAAGTGGCTTCACTCAAAACGCAATAACTCACGAACTAATCGTCCGATTGCTGTCAAATTTTGACACGAATCGTTTGAAGGTTGGTACTAACTGTAAACCATATGGATTTAATACTACTAACGCCATCTATATGTCAGGACTAAGACTTATCTACCGATCTGTTATACAAATGTGTACAGCAAATAAAAAATATTTATCAACAACATTTTCTATTTTTAGAAATAAAACATTTGTGAATCTACCCTGAACAGCTTCTGGACAGCAAAGATGCGGAGACACTCAAACTCGCTCATTTTATGCAATTTAAAGTTAATGAATTCAAGACTATTTTTCTAAGCTTTCCTAAGAAAAAATGGAAAAAATTGGAATCTATTTTCATTTTATGGTCTGTCCGGTTTGTCTCGAACGTCGCATTATATTTCGATCGAAATCTCCTCTCACAGAAAATCAATAGATAAAAACTGCTCACAAAACAGAAGTATAGTAACCGCATTAAATGCACTAAGTTAGAAATTTCCATATAACTTCGGAAAAAATAAATGAATCAAAAAAATGCGTCGATAAATGATGGATGACAGTGTTTCTCAAACTCTTGAAAAGGGGCTCCTCAATCTGTCCGTAGCATTAAATAATGAAAATTATCAAGTGATCGAACTGATGGGAAAATGAGCATTATTATTTCGCGGTAACACAAAGTTTTGAGTGTTCAAAGAGTCGCTTCATGTACAGTACCTAAGCGCTTGCGTATATTGTGTGATAGTGATAATGAAGATGTCCATGGCGCATTACTACAAAATCGGCAGCTATTATGCCAAAACCATATAAAAACAAAATATACTCCCTTGAAGGGAAATTTTATCCGTCATTTTCGCGAACCGATTCCTCTAATCGTTTTATTGACTCGCCGAAAGTGAAAAATCTCTGTCTCACATTGAATTGACGAAGGAAGTGTACATTGACGTATTTATGTCATCAACACTTGTTGCTCTCTAAACCTATGCGTGGGGAACTAAACATATACTGATCTGTCGTTGAATATCACCACTTAAATGGTGCATTCACAATGCGAAATAAATGTTCTTTCACCAATTTCGCGGTGCGTTCACCAAAAAATGTGGCGTGATTTGATATTGTGAATATTTATTTGGGATTATGAACGCATTACATCAGTGGTGATGTTCAATGACAGCTCAGTATGTGGTTAGTTCCCCGTGCAAAGGTTTTCAGAGTGTCTTGTTCCATTGTCGCGAATCTCGTTTGACCTACGTATCATTAAAACTTACGGTTCAAATGTCTTTTACATGGACTTCGTTGACCCTCGTCTACAGTGTGAACTAAACATAGACCCCCAGAAGCAAATAAGTTGTATGCGAAAATATTTATTTCACGTCATATATGGTATTATCATAATGAAACTTTAAAGATCTTGTTTTTACACTTCCGTTCACACTGTGTGCATAAAAGTATTACGATCGGTCCAAAAATTCAAAACGTTCCGAATGAGTTTTCAATGCGTTTAAGACCTAAAAACGATTGAAATTTATTGTCTGTGTGCGAAAATTGTTAACACGATAACTCAAAAAATTGAGATTAGAATTGATCGCGCACGAAAGCACGGGTGTTCATTGGGAATAAAAACGTATTAATTTTCAACCTAATCGGATAATTTCTTCGAGTAGCTCTAGTGGAGTCGAATCAATAAATGAGATGTTAATACGTATAATTAAGAAGAATTTGTATGGGGACTATGTCTAGTAGATTGTATCATAATGAAACTTTCAGAATATTAATTTTTTATGAAAAAAATAAGTTATACAAAATTCCAGGTCATTCCGATGAGATTTAGTACTACTATCTCCACTACAAATTTTTTGATTTTTGGGGTCAAAATGAATATTTCGTACTGGAGGTAAAGGGTTTCCCAATAGGGGTGATATGATTTTGAATGTCCCTATCGGGCTCATTTGAACTGACATTTTTGACGTCTACTGTCAGTTGTCATCAGTAAGGTTTGCCATTTAATTCTGAGTAGTTTCACGCTTCCACAACGAATATAGCCGCCGTACAGGCCAGCATCGAGGAAAACCGTGAATTGTCCGTTTCACGCCGATCTCAGGAATTGGGCCTGTCCAGGATGACTACCTGGCGTATTTTGCGGTTGGATCTTGGCCTACATCCCTATAAGATGATTCTGGCCCGAAAACTGAAGCCTAATGACCATCGATTGCGTCGGGAGTTCGCGGATTGGGCTCTGGAATCAATTGAAAATGATCCCAATTTTCATCAAAAAATCATCAAGCTTGAACGCATTCGGGTTTGCAAGAAGAGTCTCGGGAGCCATTTGGCCGATATATTGTTTAAATCATAAATGGCATAGAATATCCAATATAATAAAAAAGATTTTGATCAATTCCGCATGAATATTCAGTGTTTTTTTTCATTTTCAAAACATATCACCCTTATTGGGAAACCAAATTCCAATTTGAAAAAGAAAACGTTAAAAGTAAAACTCTTTAGTTAATTTTTACCCGAATAACTTGAAATCTTGTACAATCCTATTTTCTGATAAAATTTGGTCTTACAGACAGAAAAAATCATGAAAAATCATATGCAACTATGAAAAACAACAACAACAACATCAAAACATGTATAGATCATCATTGCCTTTCAGCGTCTAGTCTGTTTTACGATACCTCTCCACAAACGACCCAGGGCCATGTTTTGAGTTTCATCACACCATTCATATCCTCTCGCATTCAAATCATATTTAACCTTATACAAATACCGTCTGCGTGGTCTAGAACCACCCTTCGGCCCATCAGCTTCGGCGAACATAATCTGTTTCGTAAATCCCTCATCTCACATGCGTTTAACATGATCAAACCATCTCAGTCTAGATTTTCTTGCTTCCTCTCCTACCGTATCGATGTTTAAATTCCCCCGAATCAATTAATTAATTCTCAGAATTAACCCAGCTCTCGCTACCATATAGAATATTTGGTCTATAGATTCTACCGTGAATCAACATCTTTGTTTCTGTACTCAATTCACGTACTTTATTTCCATTAACCCTACGCTATTCAAACTCTTTATTAAACTTGCCAACTTCCGAAAAAATTCAACCCTAATATTTTAATTGGGAAACTTGTTCCAACAAGTTGCCATTCAATAGGCAATTGATTGGCTTTCGAGTTTTATGCACATGGGTTACAATAATAACTTGAGTAACAAGAAGTCATTATGCGGAAATTTGTACCAAAAAATGACAACCCACCAAACATCCCACAGACCTGTCCAAACGAGAGCTTATGTTATCAATTGTTTGATGTACGAGAATAGCTGAGAAGCTCGAAACGATCAACAACTAGTAGGAAGGATCAGGAGAAAGTTGAAGGAGGTCGGCGCATCATTTTGCTACATACTGCGAAAAATCGAAGGCAAAAGTCCATTCTTGTACTGTAAATGTGTTTTTCAATATTTTATGAATAAATCGAAATACCATCAGCTAAGAGAAATTGTGTTTGTTTGTATTTCAAATGGCGAACATTTGAATTTGTCCCAAAACTTATGATAAAAGTCTTACACGTACGGCGAACATGTATTCGATCGTGTTTCTGATCACAGCGATTTGGGAGGCTTGATCGATAGTAAATTTAACTTTTTTATTTAAATTATTACATTAAAATCTAGCAAAGTATGCACACAATTTGAGAGGATTTGAATGGATATTTATGTTGTGATGTGTTCTTATTAATTTACTTAGTCTACGTCGACATTTTTTCGTCTTCTGGGCACTTTACGTCATTCACATATTCAAGATAGCAATTTTCGATAAAACAGACGCTTAAATTGCTTCGATGCGTGTGCAGCCAAGCAAATGTACATTATAAGAAAAGGAAACACAAGGTAAATGAATTCAATTGATTGAAATTGTAGACCAATACATTGTACAAGCCCCCGTTTTTAAACATTTTTCTATTGGATGGATATTCGTACAGCAATTGTGGGACGTTCACGAACACATGCGCACGTGAGTAAAATGTCTGCTAAAAAATAACGAGTGGAGACCACGACAAAATAAAGAGCTTAGATCTCGAACTCGCGCAACAAATAGCTCACGATATCTTATTACTTGTGATGTGACGGCGTGAATGTGTGCAGTTTAATATTTGGCATTTGCTCATTTGACCGATTTTGGGCTGAGAATAAAAGTGGTCATTCGCATCTCACCTTCTTCTCTTGCGAATGAATAAATCCATTAGCATGAGCAGGATGTGAGATGGAAATGATCATATTTATTCTCAGCCGGACAAATTACAATTGAATTTTTTCTGATGGTGATGTTCGCAGTGTCCTTCCGCGTCGGTCCCAAATGTAAGGTGCTCAATTTTTTGTGACTTGTATTGTAAAAACAAATTTCGTTCAATTATTGTTATCTTACATCATTGCGTTATTAATTGGCTGTTTCTGCTATCTGCAAATTCGATTGGGATTAAATTCATATGCAGTGGTGCTAGTAATATTTAGATATTGTAATCAATTATTATTGGAGTGGTATTTATCTTGCCAATTTGTCATTCATATCGAATTTGCCCCATTCAAATATTGACTGATCCATTTCCATAGACAATTTGTATGCTTTTTTGCTAAATCTTTTCGGATTTTGTTTTGAAGACTTAACATAATATCAACTGCAAAAAACCTGTGATATCAGACGAGAATATTTTGCAAATAAAATAATCACTACACCCAAGTGTTCAGATAATCTGCGGCAAGTCGCCATGAATTGCATGTAATATGCAATTTGCATCGATGTTGAATAATTGACTCAACTTTAGTTCCTATTGATGTACAATGTATAGGTAGCTTTGAATTAGTAGCTCAGTTAAATATATGTGTGAAATTTAACACGGTGAATTAATTGTACACAAAAGATAAATTAAAATGTACTGGAGTTTACCTGCCAAGAATTTCTTTGGGCTCGTATTTGGCGTAAAAACCTTTGGCAGCATCTTTATCGGGCAACAAATCGTCGTCTTCTTCTTTCTTCGTCATTTTCATTCAAACTACTTCACTCGGCACACGCAAACGAAAATTTCACCTTATGTTATGGCTTCTTTTTATAAAATCACGCACACAATGCTTGATATTTTCACGAATATATGCTTTCGAGAGGATCTATTTATATACAATATATTTTTGTTTTATATCACGATCGTGCTCTTAGCAAAACGACTAAAATACTTGTGTACTATTTCGATAGTATTATCGTTTAAAGTTTGATTGTAATTACCGGGTTAAATACGTGAATGTTTATTGTTAAAATAATTGTGACAGGGATGCTATGACTAATTTTCTGCGTCTCGAACTTTATGAATATCTATGCATTATTGTGAAAAGTGTGTCTATATTCTAATTTGTTATCAGATGAGCGATATATGTTCTCAGCACGCAAGTATCCTGCTCTCTTTCATCAATATTAAATGTTCCTTTTTTGCTGGCCACTGACTGTGATAATCTTAGTCACAAGCAGTCAATGTCACTAAAGGTTAACTAAATATAAATATTGCACACAAGCGAGCACCAACTATGCAAAACTATGATAATTTTCGCTGGACGTATTTAAGTTTTTCGTTTTCAAATATGTTCTCAGATTTCGTTTGAAAAGGAGGTGATTATCAAATCAATTGATTTACTCTGATAAAATCAGCACTGACTCTCTTGAAATGATGCAAATCGCGTGCACATTACACAACAATGCCGAGACTTAGCCAAAAAAAGAACGTTGATTTCACGCTTCGCTCTCTTTTTTCTCCTCAGATTTGACGGATCAGTCAGCTTTGAATGGCAGATGCGAAACGAAATCCCTTCATTTTTTTTTTTTAATTTTCAAATGTTCGCTGTTAATCAATGTTTACAAGAATAAAATGTTGTAATGATTTCAAGAATTGTTTGTTTGAAATTTCTCTATCTCTCTCTTCTGTGCAATTCAGTGTCTCAATGAACGACCTTACACTTTGAATCACATACAAGCACTAAATGCGATGACTTGACCGTTGACAGTGTTATGCAGTATGAACGAAATACTCGTAGAACTACGACAATCGACCAGTCAAATAATTTTCATTCAAACGAGTGCTTACGCGATATGTCTCGTTTCCGCTCATTCAAATCACGACCACACCATCTCATTTGAGTCGCATGAGTTTGTAGTCATCGAAATGTCATTTATACGGAAAGGAAAAATTTGCTTGATAATTGATTGAATCGTAATGCAGAGACATCTTCCGTAAAATTCTTACAACTCAACATGTGATTTCTTGAAACTCGGTGGTTTTTTCGTTATCCGTTTCACTTATATGATTTGCAATAAAAATAAATGCTCATTTTTAAGAAATTAAATAATTATATTGAAAAGAATAAAATACCGTCTCTAATCGGGCGAAAATTGTGTTAACAAATTGCGATGATCTGCTCCATTGAAATTTAGATTGAATATCAATGGACGAAATGACATATTATTTCAGTTCAGTGAATTGTAGAGTTTTGCGGCTGGTTTGACTGTCAAAGCTACTTCATCAATTTTTTTCGTTTAATGTTGTTTCATTGTGTGTGTATTTGTGATGTTTGAGTATCGGCATCGGTAATAATCATTGTTCAGTCATCGCAATATAGTTTATAAAGATATCCGTATAAATCTGAGTTTAGTTTTCCCAAATATCTGTTGATTTATAGCACCAAAGAGCCAAACGCACGAATCGAATTTAAAATTTATTTGAAAGGTATTGATTCATTTGGAATTGATTGGATTATATTGGCTTTGTTTCAATTGAATTGTTAGCATTGCAGTGCCTTGCCCGTGTTAGTGTTTTGTGGAAGTCATATTGTGTGAGTGTTTGTGTCATACATAAACACTTATCTGCTCATTTGTAAATTCATACGAGCAAACACTGGAATTCGATAGAGTCAAGTTTGAGACAAAACCGATCGCAACAAAACATAGTTTATTTTGCACACACATACATCATTATTCTATCAACAACAAATTACACATATCGACAACAGAGAGATGTTTTCAAATTGACGGTTTCGCTTCTCTCTACTTGGAACAGTTCGACGTGAGAAACAGACGACATATAGAGAAGCAGACGAGAGTATAACACAGCAATTAATTTACGCAGAATATACAGAAATAATAACAAACGTTAGGCTTTAACGATACACTTGAAATTCAATTCGACTTTTCATTTGTGCTTTTAGTTTGCATCGTCCTACAGCGACAATGTCATCAGATACCGCAAAGAATGTAAGTAAATCCCATCTATATTAAAAAGTGATACTTGAATGTCAATTGTTTTGGCGTAATTCGAGAACTTTAAATGCTTCGAGTATATTGTTATCAATAAATTGAATAGTCGGAAGTTGAAATTGAGGTACACACGGAATTTTGCACACTGAACACTCGATCAGTAATTTGTTTTTAAACTGGTGGAAAACGGTAAATTACTGATAACTCTACCTCTTTCTTGTATGTTACTGAATTACATATTTTTATTGGAAAACTACCGGAAATCGGTATTGTGGAAAATCGGGAAATCGGTGGAAAATGGGACATGGAAAAAGATAAATTGAAGAAACTTTGTCAATAATTGGTGAAAGAAAAATTTAATTCAGTAAAATACACTAAATTACTGATAAAAAGTGGTCAAGTTATCTGTAATTTACCATTTGACTGTTAGTTTAAAAACAAATTACTGATTCAGTTTTCTGTGTGTGGTTGAATGACTCACTCAATTCCTGTTGTATTTATTCATCTTGTGTTTCACTGCACTTTTCGTTTACGTATGCAGTATACGAATTCGGTGTGTACAAACAGAGTATTATGATGAAGTAGCTGCGTTCTTCGCATGTTTCAGAGGCGTGGCTAAAAATGGAGAGAATCTCAAGAAACATTTTCACTTCCCACACTTTAGATTTTCAATGTGTGGACACAAAATTGGTATGTGATATCGCCAACATGCGTTATTACACAGCTTTTACTAATTTTCTAGACTAAAGTTTTCCATGGCCTGAAGTCAATTAAATCTATCACTGGCCGCAAAAATACAGTTTCGAATAAAGCATAGCAAAGTGAATTAAGTGCCGTTCTAATTGCATGCTTAAATTGGATCGTTGATTGAAATGACAATGAACTTCGACGTATCACAAATTCAATTAAGTGATTCTATCCCGCAAGCTGTATTCTTTGTTGCATTTGTCTAAATATGATCATTGAAATGAGGTAGCATTTTGGGAATGCACTCGGATTATTGTGGCTGGATTTCACTTTGCGGAAATGTGACAATATCTGTTTTCTAATAAAAAAATGTAATCTTCGAAACAAGGAAATTTCAAAGTAGAACATTTTATGTGCCAAATCCCAGTGATTTATGAAGCTCAAACAAGATTTTAGGAAAAGCAATAGCGTAGCGATTTCTCGAAGATTGTACGAAAGATGGCGAAATGTGTCAGCACCAAATTACCATCCAAAATATTTTTTTTTCGATCGTTAAATCCGTTAGCTCACAAACGAATGATTTTTTTTTCTGCTACGATTTTCGAGATCATTCGCTGCCGCATTAGTATTCATTGCTCATTCGAACGAAAATCGTGCGAAACATGCACCAAACGTTTGTTATAGTCTTATGAATGAGCGGCATAAATCGGTCGCGCTAGCAAAAGAATAATAATGGGCTATGGTTTCGATTAATTTAATCTAAAATTGACAGTAAGCAACTGATTTCACTCACTTTGTATTGAAACAACGATTTAATTTTCGAATGGAATGAAACATATGTAGATATTGCGTGAACTACAATTCTTTATTTGTATGCGATATCTCTTTTTCACCCATTCGAAATGAAATAATGAAACAAGATCGACACGAAGAACATTGCTATTGATAGGAAGCTGAACTAAGGTAGTTGTTTTATCATTTGATTGGAAGGAAGCGAGAACTTTCTACCTCATTTGTTTCGGTATGCTTGAGCATCTTTCCCGCCTCGATTTGTCGTTGTTTTCCGGTTCAACTAATTTGAATAATCTACTTCATTTTTTGAGGTGAAAATATAGCGATGATGATACGAAAATCAGCTAGATTATTATTTCGAAAATCGATTTATCACTTGAGTGGTCACACCACTTTGATGCACTGTCTGAAAAGTTAGTGAGGAGTTCTTTTTGAATACATCGAAATGGAGTATTTTTCTGTGAAATACCGTTTTTGCATGCTTGTCATTTGCCATTCAAAACATGTGCAGTCGGTGTGATCAATTTAGTTGAAATTTGCAACACGCAAGCGAAAAAGTCAAACGATTTCTCGAAATTGATAAAAAATCATTAAACAAAACACACGTTTCAAAAATAAACAAAAAAAAAAGTACTGTTTCTTTTATTAGGTGTCCGAATTCACAACGCATTTCAAAAATGACCTAGAAAATACATGAAAAGCAATAGAAATATCAGTCAATTGAATGTTTAAAAAATAACATTGTAAATTGTTCTAACAATCCGTATATTATCTCGATTTCTGGCTCGTTTCTCTATTATGTAATGTATTATATGGTGAATAATGAAAAAAGTCTTTATTGAAACTTCCAATGATCTTTATAGTTCTCCAGTCTCGATACGCCTGGCTACGTTGGATTCGCCAATTTGCCGAATCAGGTGCACAGAAAGTCCGTGAAAAAAGGTTTCGAATTTACTCTGATGGTGGTCGGCGAAAGCGGTTTAGGCAAGTCAACTCTCGTCAACAGCCTCTTTTTAACTGACCTTTATCCAGAGCGTGTCATTCCGGATGCCATCGGTAATTTTCATTATATCAACTTCTTTCTATTCAAACAACCTGTAGCTAATAATAATTTATTCGTATGTTCATTTGAGAAACAATATATTTTGAAAACACGAGGCTAACGAGATATCATTTTTTTAAATAGAAAAACAAAAACAGACAGTAAAATTAGATGCATCAACAGTTGAAATTGAGGAGCGTGGCGTGAAACTTCGCTTGACTGTTGTCGATACACCTGGTTTCGGCGACGCCATTGACAACTCCAATAGTTTTAGTGCAATTCTAGAATATATTGACGAGCAATACGAACGTTTTTTGCGCGATGAAAGTGGCCTTAATCGCCGTAATATCGTCGACAATCGCATTCACTGTTGTTTTTATTTCATTTCGCCATTTGGCCATGGGTAAGCAATACTCATTTTTTTGTTTATATCCCACAATTTAATGAATATAACGTGATTCAGACTGAAGCCTCTGGACATTGAATTTATGAAAAAATTACACAATAAAGTAAACATTGTGCCCGTCATCGCAAAGGCGGATTGTTTGACGAAAAAGGAGATGGAACGGTTGAAGAGCCGTGTTCTCAAAGAGATTGAAAATAATGGCATCAAGATTTATCCACTGCCCGATTGTGACAGTGACGAAGATGAGGATTACAAGGAACAAGTACGTCAGCTGAAAGAAGCGGTTCCATTTGCAGTGTGTGGCTCCACCACAGTACTCGAAGTTAAAGGCAAAAAGGTATTTATTTATTTTAGACGAATTATAAAAAATTACTTTATTTGGTTGAATTTTTCCCGTGTATTCATTTTCAAATTCCAAATGTATTTATTGAAAGGTACGAGCCAGAAATTACAGCTGGGGAACGATAGAAATAGAAAATCCGGATCATTGTGATTTCATCAAACTCCGAACCATGTTGATGTAAGTCAAAATCTCTTGATTAATTGAATATCATAGAATTTTAAATCAGTGATGTTTGAGTCTGGGGCATTTCGAAAGCCATAATTTTTTTTTTGACAATCGTAAATTTTTATGAATAATTTTTACCCCGAATTGTGCATTTGGAAGTTTCGAGTCTATGCACAGTTCAAACCAGAGTACACTATTTGCTTGCTTGCAAAGCGCTTGCTCTCACGAGCTGCTTTGATAGAGTGGTTTGCAATACCCAAAAGCAGCTTTTTTTGTATTAAAGTTCATCTGGGTCAATTTATCTTTCACTCTGATGAGTTTTAATACAAAAAAACCGCTCTTTGGTATTGCTAGCCGCGCTTTCAAAGCAGATCGTGAGAACAAGCGCTTTGCAAGCAAGCAAATAATATGCTCTGTTTTGAACATAGAATAGTGATCAAAATTGAACCAAAAAATCAATATTGTGTATTCTAAAATTTAATTTTGCGCACAAAATTAGAGTTCATTCGAAACTTTGAACCAACATTTATTCAAAATTTGCGGTTAAAATAAATCTATATGAAAATTGATGCAAAATTTTGGATCAAATTAAAAAAAAATCGATTAGTCTGAGGGACTAAGAGCTTTCCGAGTGAAATGTGATTTCCAAGAACAAACAAATTGAAAATGAAATGTGAATTGAGTATTTTTTCAAGTTGAGATTCGTGAACTGTAAAATTTGTGTTGTTCATTTGATTTGAATTATATTCTCTTCTACTAAATTCGATAAACTAATCTTAAAAATATTCAAGCTTCAAAGCATTCAAAGCTGTGACCCGATTTATTGGATTCGGCACCAGCAACACTTTCAGAATTTTCAGGTTTAGTAAACAAATGGATGAAATTATGCCAAATCATAAATTTTCGTTTGCTAATTTTGGCAGTGAAATAATTTCACGTTGGTTCAGTTAGTATCCGTTTGTTCACTAAACTTAAATATTCCACGTTACGTGGAATTCCTGAAATTATTGCTGGTGCCGAGCCCAATAAATCGGGTCACAGCTTTGGATGCTTTGAAGCATGAATATTTCCAAGATTAATTTTTCGAATTAAATAAAAAGAATAATTCTTCAGAAAATTTCAGAAATAATTTGTTTTATCTCAGGAAATATTTCCCCGTTTTGGGACCTGTCCGTTTTTTCTTGATGTTCACAATTCACGTGGACAATAGTTCAAATTATTGCCGAACTCGGGCTCTAGACTATACTTAAGTGAATAACTGAATTTAATTCAAGGATTTTCTAAAGAAAAACTTTATCAATTCATTGCATTTCAGAACGCATATGCAAGATCTTCAAGAAGTCACTCAAGAGGTCCACTACGAAAACTATCGTTCAGAGCGTTTAGCCAAAGGAGTTAAAAAGAATGTTATTGCCAATGGTACTGCCAACGGCAAAGATGAATCGGCCCCATTGATTATATCGGAAAAGGATCGCATTCTTCAAGAAAAAGAAGCTGAACTGCAACGAATGCAAGAGATGCTCGCTCAAATGCAAGCGAAAATTGCACAAAAATAAAGACAATGGCATGTGCACATAATCACTTTATAAAGCTCTCCGTATCATTGACATTTATTAAATTTTTCATCGTATTTAGATTTATTTTAATTCGAATATTTTCGTCGCCGCGTGGTAGATTCAGTTCAAGTTTTTAATGTAATGTAATCGGATAACTTTGGATTGCAAGACTTACGCATTAATTGCTTACTAAGTTTTTGGGTCGGAGTTCGGGGCATTTTCCCATACTTTTTTTTTGCAATAGCAAGATGTGTCGGGATTTCCGGTATGTAAGCACAAGCATAAAATACCGTTTTATGCCTCCATTTTTTTTCTTTTAAAAATAAACTAATCCAAAGCTTTTTTTAAATTGAATATTTCGTTCAATTCCGGAAGGTTTCATGATGAGTTCCCCCGAAACAAAACAAAAAATTGATTTCGCATGTATTTTGATAAAACGTTCAAATCTATTTCGTGCTTCTCATTCTTTATTACGAAAAATCATTGCATCGTATAATTTAAATTATGCATTTTCTGAAACCATATGTTATCGTCCTATGAACATTTTCGTTTTTATATTTAAACGTAAGAATAAATAACAGCAGTTTGTATAATAACATGGTTCGAATAATAAAAATATGAAAAATTTGAAAAATGTTTTGAAGTTTTTTTATGTTGGAATTCGAATTTCTGGAAGAAATTCGGAGGTTATAATATCTTGGCACTTTGCAAGCACTTGATCAGCGATTTCGTTGGCCTGTTTAATGCTTCGATTTGCAGCTTGCAACTTCAATTGGGATCGAATCAAGAGCTCATCGGCGGCCAAAATCTGGCTTGACGCTGTAGCCACCGTACTTTGAATGGTTTGATTTAAATGATGCCAAAATAAGTAATTACGATCAACTGCAACCAAAGCGAAATCGATGAAATCACGCATATTATTTAATTTTTGCTCAAATTTTACTTAAAAACTTCTGCAAAACGGATTTCCCTTCAGATTTGGATCTCCATTCTATCCGCGTCGGCGATGACTTATAAACTTCCGTAACTTCTTGCGCTTTTCCAAGGCTTAGATTCGAAAATGCAAGTATTTCATCTTCCGATTCTGGCGCTTCACCACTGAACACTGAGCCTTGGTATTCACTAGTCTCTTTACCATACTGCGATTAGAATTAATAAACATCAACCGAATTATATAAAAAGAGTTTTCAAGATTATTTGAGCTCACCTGCCGCTTTTTGCTTTGTGCTTCGAACTCTACTTCGCTTTCAGTATCAGATTCAATTGCTTCCCCCTGCACGACCATATCTGAAAAAGACATCCTAAAACCAAAAGCCTTTATTATACCGTGTTGAATGCTACACAGCAACTGACAGCTGTCATTCAGATTGTTTATATTTCATAATTCAGGCATAATGGTTCGTTCTCAATCGAAATGAAATGACATGGGCTTAGATTCAATAGATTCTTTGAATTTTTATTCCTATTTTCTAATAATGGAATTTTGGACAACAATAATTAGAAATTCGTTGGAGTTTGGAATGCTCATACATTGGATGGTCCATCGCTATCCGAATCGGATGATTCATCTAGGATTTTGTTTTGCAACAAATTGTCGAATGCATCTGAAAATAAAGAGATATTAGTATTTGCATAAATAAAGTGAGTTAAGCGAAATATGTTAAATTTGCTAGCAAATTTGTTTGAACTTATTTATACCAGCAAATTTTCCGGCATACGCCAACCGTTCATTGCGTGACCATGATGCAGTTGTTTCTTTGAATGCCATTACTTCAGTGAGAAGTTGTTCAAATGAAGATAATTCGGATTCAATTGTGTCGTTATCCGTGTGCTTTCTATCATCAGCTGAACTTGCATCGGACGCTTCTTTACCGTTCAGTTTCGATTGATTCATCTTTCGCTTCATATCAACATTTGACCAAATGATTGCTCGGATCATTTGCAAAACCTCATCATAGCCCAGCGGATCATGATGATTATCAGCTGCACATTGCTCTTCGTCATCGATATCACGTTTCCGATCCAATTCAATGACATCCAATATATTACTGAATTCCTTGCTTTCTTTGTATGTAATCCCATCCAGTGGATTATCGAACAGTTCGCTGCACAACAAAAGGCCGAATTCAATATTATTTCGCTGGATGAAGTTAGCATAAATCGGCAGCTTGTGCAGGAAATCTTTCTGAAAGGAAATATTTTTATCTTAAGATTGTATTTCTTGTTATGAAATCAAAATTGTGTATAAAACCAAGTAAAACTTCATGGAGAACAATTACATTATCTGATTCGAAGTAAACAATAACGCCCTCGATGCGTTCCAGCAAATCAATTGGCACCAACTTGATGTGCTTGTTTCCATGTGATAAAAATACGATATCATTTTCGTAGTATTTCGTGATGTTGTGATGTTTGAAACCAATTACTTCATTACCTAGGGAGATCGTATTCTTGTCGGCCGGCAGTTTCCGCAAATCTTTATCGAAAAATACCGTAGAAAGATGAAAATAATCATGTATCATAAAAATAATTGATTTCAATACGGATTCTCACTATCAATGATTTCCTGTGAACTTTTCTCGCCTTCAGAGCACACAACCACAATAGGAAGCTTTGATTCGCTCATTTTATTTAATTTTATCAGCAGAATGTACGGAAAAATCCTTTCAATTGTATTTATCTGTCACGAAATTTATAAAAGTTTTTGTATGTTCATCCAATATAAATATTTTGCTGTCTGAATTAGAATAAGACTGATTAATGTGACAGCTCCCGAACAGTTTGTTTTGCGCCAGTCAAACGTCAAAACGAAGTGGGATTGGTGCAAAGTTAAAGTTGTTACATTCCAATATTATTATTATATTCCGTTAAAGGATACTTCAAATCTTTTTTTTCGTAATATATAACAAATTAAAGACGAAATACTCGAACTAATGAATGAAATTCTCAAGAATATGGCTTTGTTATGTTTGAGGTTCGTTTAAAGTACGAATTCCATTATATTTCAAGATGCGCCTTTCCATGTTTTCATTATTGGAAGCAAACCACTTCCAATGTCACTGCTATGGTGGGAACAATCCGAGCGAATGCTTAATGTGATGAAAAGAACGATTCAGTAGTCCCCAACACACGCTCGAAGCCAGTAAAATCATTATTGCTCGTTGGAAAAGCATATGAAATGTTGGTTATTGCTGTGTGCCAAGTCTCTGTGTGAGCAAAGGACAAAAAACAAATAGATAAACCGAGAGAGTATATAAACAAAAACAAAATCTACTTGAAGCTAGATTTAATTTGTGCGGAATTTATTTGGCGACAGTATCAAACAATGCAGACTTTTGTTTGGATAAGTTAATCTATAAACATTCGTTCGATTCAATCTGTGTGTTCAAAGTGACTTGATCGGAAAAATGTGAGAAAATCATACGCCTCATTCGATAGTTGGCCGTAAATCTGTATTTGTTCGAGAAAGATGAAAATTATGAACCTAACATTTACCAAAGTATAAGATGAAATTGCGTTATTCTTGCTGCTGTTAAAACTACAAGACGCTGCTCTTAATTGGGTGTTTAAAATGAATAAAAATGCAATCAATTAAGTAAAAACATGTCGGAAAATTTGAATATGCGAATTCAATGCGAATCAGATGAACACCTATTGTTAAAGCTCGGTTCGCAAGTAGAGTGTCATAGTTCTATTTCTAAACTTGGATCAGGACTTCAAAGAGCCCCACCGCAAAAATATTAATTGTGACTAAAATATAGCGAAAGACCATTACGAAAAAATCAATAAAGTATAAAACTGCATATGGAATTTCAATATTTACATTCAGGCATATTTGCACCGCCGAAGGTAGAACGTACGTAAATATTCATTGTGAAATTTTATTGACATATTATATATATGCTAATTGGACAAAAATCTAGTGGATGTGAGACAGTTTCAGTTTCGCAGTCGATTTAACGAAAATTGACGACAAGTCAACAACGCAATAAATATTTTTTGGGCACAAGAAGTTTAGGAGGGAAAATTGAGTGTCACACTGCTGTCAGCATGACGGATGAAAAAGAAACAGGTAAATTAGACAAGAAACAGCCAATGAAACTAGCATCTGTTGATCGAATCACAATCATCAGCACAAAAATAGCGCAAATTTATGCGATGAAATGAAACACTGAAAGCAATTTCAAAAACAGTAACATGTATGTTCTGGCAATGGCACTCTTTATTGCCGATACAATAAAGATAAGATGTTTGCTAATTGGAATAATGTCATATGATGAACAAACACCAGGCGGCACGTTGTCGTTGGTTTTTATTTTAAATAATCATTTATAGTACAGATACATAGTATTTTTTTATCGATTGATTTCTACTAGGTGTGTGCATATGAAACCGGTATTTTTTTTGGAAAAAAACACGTTTATTTTGAAAAAGCGGTTACAAATTTATTCTTCAAAGTAATTGCCATCGCTAGCTACACATCTTGACCATCTCTCAGGCAATTTGTGGATGCCGCACCAAAACCAGCGTTCGTCTATGGCGGCAAACCAGTCCGTGAGCCAATTTTTCATATTTTCGTAAGAAGTGAAGCGCTGCCCGGCCAATGCGTGTCCCATCGATGAAAACAAGTAATAGTCAGAAGGAGCCAAGTCTGGTGAGTAAGCGGCATGGGCAAGCGGTTCCCAACCAAAGCTCTTTACCAAATCCTTGACTGCTCTAGTGCGGTGCGGCGCGGCGTTGTCGTCAAGCAAAATCGGTCGGTGTTGTCTGCGGTTCGATTCCGGGCGATCACGCATCAATTTTCGGTTCAGTTCGGTTAGTTGTTGTTGATAACGATCACCAGTGACTGTTTGACCAGGTTTCAGCAGGTCCCACCACACCACACCGTGCTGATCCCAGAAGACACACAGCATTGCCTTGCGGCCGAAGCGATTTGGCTTTGGGGTCGATTGCGCTGGCTGGCCACGTTTCACATAAGATTTTTTTCGCTTGGGATTCTCGAAATAAATCCACTTTTCATCGCCAGTAACGATTCGATGCAGAAAACTCTTTTTTTTGTACCTGGCGTGCAGCATTTCGCATGTGTCTTTTCGGTTTTTTTTCTGTGTTTCGTTCAAGTCATGCGGCACCCATCTTCCCACCTTCAAAATCATTCCCATGGCTTGCAAACGTCTGCAAACGGTGGTACGGTCAACATTTAACTTTTCTGCGAGTTGTTCTTGCGTTTGACCATCATCATCATCCAGCAATGCTTGCAATTCGGCGTCTTCAAACTTTTTCGGTGGTCTTCCGCGCTCTTCGTTCCCCGCGTCAAAATCTCCACTTTTGAATTTGTTGAACCACTCATTGCACTGTGTACGACCAAGAGCATGCTCGCCGTAAGCCTCCACAAGCATTCGATGCGATTCCAATGCTGATTTCTTCAAATGAAACAACAAAATCAATTGTGTCCGCATATCGTGACTTTTTGGCACGTAATTCGACATTTTCAAGCACAGAAAAAAATACGTTGTTGTGAGAAACTTGACAAATTATGAATTAAATATGGTTGACAGATGACAGACGAAGTAATTGTGACATATGGTTCGGTTGGGACGATCACACATATTCGGCTATCAACCGCTAGATGTCATTACCGGTTTCATATGCACACACCTAGTATATGTGCGCGCGCTCTCTCCATCGCACAAAACTCAAATCGTTTTGCTTGATTTGTGGAATCTTTCCATAAAATAAATTGTTATAAAGAGTGATTTTTTAAGTGGTTTCTTTTTGAAAATCGAAAAAAACGCAAAAAATTTCGAAAAGTGAATCAAATCTTTATTGAAATCGATAAATTGGTTCTTGCCATTTACTTTTTGAAAATAATTTCATGCAAATGTTGGCCGCGGCTACGGCGCAAATGGTCCATACGGGAAGTCCAATTTTGGCACACTCTCTCCAACATATCGGCCGGAATCCAACATATCGCCAATAACGCGTTCGATGTTGTCCTCCAAGTCGGCAATTGTTGCTGGCTTGTCCGCATAGACGAGAGACTTAACGTAGCCCCACAAAAAATAATCCAGGGGCGTTAAATCGCACGATCTGGCCGGCCAATGAACGGGGCCGAAACGAGAGATGAACTGTTCGCCGAACTTACGGCGCAGTTCGTCCATGGATGGACCCGATTTGCAAGCGTTGCTCGTTTGTAAGTCTTTCCATCTTGAAATTGCAAAGCATACTGAGCATTTTTGACTATGACAGACGTCAGTTGGAATTTGACATCTGTCAAAAAATTAAACGTCAAAAAGAAACCAGCTAAAAAATCACCCTTTATGCACAATAATAAAAACCGATCGATTGCTAGCGTCCACCCAATTTGATAATAGTTCAGTAGAAAACATTTTCTTAACACTACGGAATGCATTTTCCAAGTATTTTCTTATCCATTTTTCTTCCTATTTAATTTTTATTCTAGCTGAACATCACGTTCACTTCGATCAAACGACTTTGAAAGATGAGGACTTCGAATTGGACAGTACGTGCGTGACATATCAACAAGTCGGTCAAAATGTGGTGAACGTTCAATTGGGTTTTCTACAACAAAATCATCACTATTTGATTGAATTGCATTTGCCGCATGATTTGTTTAAATGCCAGCCAAATGTTCCAATCAATTTAGTTCCAGATAATAATATAGTGCCGAATGTGCATTGCAAACTAGCGGATCGCATCACCGAACTAATCAAGGAATCGCACGAATTGAGTGATAAAGCAACAAATCGGGACCAAACCATCACTCGCAAGAAAGAAAAATTCTTCGTGATAAAAGTCACATTTTTCGCTCATAAAGAGAAATTATTGCGCAAAGAATTGAAATTGGTGAACGCAAATAATTCGGAGGAGCTACTGAAATTGATTATGTCAGCGCGCGTTCTGGGCAAAGGAAAAGGAACACCAATGCTGCGCAATGGTATCCACTGTTTGGGTTACGAATCAGATGGAGAATCATCGAAATCGGATCAACAACCAATCTCGGTCAATACAAGTCCATCTAAATAGCTACACCATTACTCAATTGTTTATGTGAGATTCCGATAGTTAGAGCGCAATTGTCGTTTTTTTCTCTGTCCACATATGAATCGTTTCGCGAATAACTTTTGATTAACGTCGATTGAATTTTACAATGGTCAAATGATATAGGAGCGGTTGAATTGATATGAATATGCATAATCGATGAAATTAATTGATATAATTCTCTGACTTATTGACAAGAATTGCGTCGTCGCCAATGGAATAGTTTAAAATAAAAACATTAACATCAAGCATTATAGCACTGTCAAACAACTTTTAGATCATGCCACAACATTGCGGGATGCGGGGTTTGTTGTACTAAATGTGAACTACAAAATCGTCATTACAGCAAAATAGATTTTTTGTGTAATTTCCAGAAATCACTATCTGAAACTTAAACTAATTTAAATGTGTACTTCTCGAATACGTAGTTGTCGCTAATGACAAATCGCTGTTGCAGCTACAGCAACTGTGTGAAAACAAATAAATTGGAAAATGTACTAGCGACATTACTCATGGGACCTTAGTTCCGAGGCAATAATAATCGAAGTTTTCAACTGCGATTGAATTTGAGTTTTCATTGACTCTTTTAAGAATATCGATCACTTTGTCATTGACGCATTTCCGTACAAACCGGCTGTAAATGAAATCGATATGTTTGAAATCGGTGAGCTGATGCATTTCCGTGACGTTCCGTAATTGTGAATGCAATTATAACACATCTGTCGAATTGGATACTTCGTCGTTCTTTGAGTATATAATCGTAACTGGCACTGTGATCTGTGTCAAATTGTGTGGCTGAGATTGTGATGTGCCGTAGACCAACTTATTCTTTCTAGCATCACCGTAATCATAAGAATGAAACTGTCCAGATATTTTCATTTGTGCAAAATGAAATAG